>CACRXK020005615.1:3946-27509 GCA_902702795.2 Paramuricea clavata
GCGCGCCCCCCCCCCCCCCCTATCCCTGGCCAGGGGCTGTGCTATTTTTCATGATAAAGCAAGAAAATATTAGGGACAAAATGAGATACAGTAGTTTAGTTTTAGTTTAGTTTTAACAGCTTTATTGAACGATGTTCAAACGGCAAGAGTGCGACCGGGACTCGAGACCCATGCGAGGCACTCTCCCTCTTGAATTGTGTTTACATCTAATATCATTATTTACGACAATATTATAAATTGGTAAACATATGCCAGCTGAGTAATTTAAATTTGAGTAATAACATGATGATAAGCGAACTGTGAACAACAATTACAATTCAAATACAGTAGTCAAGCAAGACTTTGCAGTAGTCGAGCAAGTTGATGGGCGGGCGGCGCACACGACCGACACAACTCGGCACCAGAGCTGGCAGAGCAACCCCCCCCCCCCCCCCCCCCCCCCCCCCTCCTACCAGATCATGCAGGATCCATCCCTGGTTCTAATATCCATAATTATTATGGTATGGTGTGCTGTGCTGCGCTCTGGTGTACTGTGGTGTGCTATGGTGTATACTGTGGTGCGGTGTGCAATGTTGTGTTGTAATGTGCAGTGATTGGAAAGTTCGATGATGTCATCGTATAGTATATACATGCTAACATGCATGGTTTTGTATCTTGTGTTGCCGTGCATAGTATTTGCATGGTACTGTGTATGTTCTGTATAGTATACACTAGTTCTGCATGTATATATACTGCTAGGTAGTTTCAATACAATGCATTCCAATAATACAGCACAACTAACCCAACTTCGTGGCAATCTGTACCGAAACGCCTCCTCACAGTAATGGTGTCATGGCGTGGCGCCGAAGTGTTAAACACTTCTTTCTCGTGAGCAAAAGAGCATGTCTTTGTCTGTGCTAAGAATCTGACTTATGTGCAATAGATACTTTAGCTGCTTAATCAATACGAAAGTGACAGGTGCTTCATTATGCACGGATGGTCTGTGTTCTTGTCTGATAAACAAAATTCACTAACAGTCGAGTCATTTTCTGGTCTGCTAGTCTCCTATCCAAGCTATCAGAACTTGTGGCAATGTTTTGCAATTTACAACAAAATTTCTGGCACGGGCGGCAGGTGAGATTTTTATGTAAACAACATTCGCATATAGAGATTGCACAGTTGATATATGATTCCTTGTTATAGAATTAATAGAGTATATATAGCTACACACTGTAAATTCAAACGAGGATCCTCAAGTCAAGAGTCGTTCTGTACATGGTCACAAATGATTCATCTCAGACTCAGGGTGATTCTCTTGGGGGTCTTTTTGACTGTTGCATGAAATGAAATTAAATTTGAAATCAAATGCTGTTTTTCTGTGACTACTCTGTTATTTAACATAACCCTATAGTGCATGCTTAGCTGCGCCAGACGGTTGTTTCGCGTAGTAAGCACAGCAACGAAGATTAGGGCCTTAATACGCTGTAAAGTATATACCCGCAAGGAATGGCGAATAGAAAACGTCCCACTATACATGATGTAGTTTTATTTAGGTATATAATTTTGACCTTTATTTCACGTTCACTTCTGAATTTTCGTATATTAGTCATGAGATAAGTTATCTATATGTCTAGAACCTGTATAATTAAACATTTTTGCTGTCAGTTACGAAAACAAGAATGATATATCTTGAATATTTCACGGAATATGAAAACAACTATATCTGCTTATTATACTATAAAGATTACAATTTTGATATCCGGCTATAAACAAGACGAAAAAATGAACAATTATAGAGATAGCTATTGACGTCTTTTCAACGAATTAGGGTCTATTCTCGACTCTCGATAACATCTTCTGCGTCTGCAATGAATTAGAGTCTATACTGATATCTCGATAACATCTGTGGATGATGCATAAAGTTATTGTTTAGGTGAGCGGATGTGCACAGACAATGCAAGTACTCTGCAATTATCGAGACTTTTGGAGTTGTCATGGCATCTCGTTCGATACGCCTGTAAATTTAATATGTAGCAGTATTGGTATAGCTCTGTTTGAATGAAAGTTTGTTTGCTTATTTAGTATAGATGGATTTTTTGTGGGGGATTTTCTAACATAGGGTGGTTCTCATTTCAGAGGGCCTACATACAGTTGCATTTTTCGCATCTGCCCCTGGTTACTTGTCTAAAATGTATGCAAATTTACGTTGGAAAATTCCATTTACAAAAATCCATCTATAGACTATACTTAGTCTTAGGATGCCGTTGGGTTTGTGCGAACCTGTATAATTATGTCTAAAGCTGGAGTTAAGGCGGATTTCCACTCCTCGCAGCTCGCTGCGAGTGCTTGCATCTAATTAAAATTAACTGTTTAGCATTGTGATTGGATAAAGTGCTCATGCATGCACTCGCAGCGAGCTGCCAGGAGCTTCGTGCGAGGACTGGAAACCCGCCTTTACACGAGCAACAAAATTGCTGCAACTTGCAACAAAATCTGATTTCAACGCATGTTAAGTAGAAATATCGACACATGTTGCCTTGTGATTTGTAATTTATGTGTAAACATTTTCAATTAACATGCGTTGAAATCAGATTTTGTTGCAAGTTGCAGCCGAATTTTGTTGCTCGCGTAACTCCACCTAAGCTTAAGGTGTCTTTTATTATAGTTCTGTTCAGCAGTAGCGGAATAAGTGCAATGACGTACAGTATGGACAAGTGTTCCACTTTGCCTGTGTTATGCACTTACGCTGCCTCGTTGTAGTTTGCCTGTGAATGTGTTAAGACTTATTTGATACGGGTTCAACTGTTGGATCCAAGTGATTTGATAGCTATGCCCCTATGAACCCGTGAAAAGGAATTGTATTTTTAGCGCATTTTTGGCTATTCGTTTGAGGTTATAGGTGCCATATAATTTAGAAAGATCTTATGTGATAAAGTGTTGACTTGAGCCGTTTAACAGAAGCTTTTAACTACTTCAAATGTTCGCAGAAATATTATTCATGACATGTCAAGCATTAACAGAAGCTTTTAACTACTTCAAATGCTCGTAGAAATGTTATTCATGATATGTCATGTTTAATAGATAGATATACCATGCAGACTGTGTTTTGCGGTGTGACTGCAAGTGAACCAGATCTTTCATGCGTTAAACCGGTCACAGATGAGCGTTCCTATATGACAAGTTTTTATATGGCAAGTTTTATTTGCTTGCAAGTGTGTGTATGTGCGACAATTTTAGTAAGGTTTTTGAAAAAAGTGTAATGTAGGAGAGTCTATAATAGGTCAGAGTTAATAATAGGTCAGAGTTAATAATAGGAGAGAGTCACTGTCAGAGTTAATGATATATTTTCGTCAGATATAAGAAGCTTTTAAAGGATTAATTTAGAAAGAATTTCCTAGAATTTTTGCGGTTATTTTTATCTTATGCCTTCTAGCGCAATTACGATTTCTAAATTAACGCTTTAAAAGCCTCTGCGGAGGAGTGAGGACAGTGACTCTGATTCTGTGATAGGATCGGAAAATTAACCATTTATAGCAAATCCTCTATGTCTGGTATTTATAGTCCATATCTTGGATGCTTAAGATGTTTTCACCAAGTAAAGCTAGGGTATACTAGCGACACTAGCGTTTTATGTTCCTGATTGAATGATATTTTCTGTCTACAGAATCTATATGCATTGTGTTCTTAATTTACAGAGTCCTCGCGACATGAAACTCCAGAATATTTTAAAGGTAGGATCTTATTTTATTCTGTTTGTTCGTTTAATCATTTACGTTTTGTGCATGTTATGTGCGTTGTCGCTTTGTTGATGTTATATTACTATAGAAAATGTAACATATTTGCTCATGCAGTACCACGCTATAAAGACTATAAAATATACGTGTTGTAATATCTGTATAACTAGTAGTGTATCATACTATTGCTATAAAACTTCGAATTTCATATTTAGAAGCAGTTTGTTTTGGCATATATAAATTTTTAGTCATGACTTCAACAACCGTATATGTGCATGGCCATAGGCGAGCATTGTTCGAGAGTGGTGATTGTGAAAAACGTATTGTTGCTTATTGTATGGTTTTGAAAATTTACGTTAATAAAGAGAGAATTGTTTGCTTTTTGGTTTAGTTCAAGATTTTGCTTTGTGATTATTGCGTATATGTATGGTGGCAATAATTAAATATATTAATGTGAGCCCTGTCTGCGTGTTTTGGTGGTAAACATTAATTATAGCAGTCCGAGTCTGGCAGCTTCTGATTGGTTAACACAAAACGAGTGAGAAAACTAGTGTGTTCTACAACCCACTGTATGCAGTGCAATATCTCAATCGTTTAAAGCGTCTTTGTGATCTGCGAAGTAAGATCTTTGTTTTTGTTCAAGGGTTACGTGAGGTCATGCACATTGCACGCACGTCACTATCTATTTTAATCGAGGTCACGTTTACATGCGGTTAGCAAGATTATACATTATATATATATTTTTATTGTAGAAACTTCTCGTCTTGGACTTACATTAGGTTTTCAAACAAACTGTTGAAAACAAGAATTGCGTGCAATTTAGTTTGTGTGGTAAACGTGTTACGTAGCAACTGCTTCTTGGTAGTTTTGAGACGAAGTTATTCTCACAGTCTACTTGACTTAAGTGTTTAGATATTGTTGATATGGGTTACGGGATGACGTAATGTGGGGTGATTTTAAGGGGGCCAATAGTAAATCTTTATATCTAGGGACCTCGGATGTAGTCGTTTGAAGTGTGTTGTCGCGATAGTCGGAACTGCATGGAAACGTCTGATTAATGTGTTAAATTAAACACTTTTGTTAGGGTCCAGTAGTAGAGGTGAGGCGATGTCTAAAAAAAGCCGATTACCGATACCGATTGTTAACAGCCGATATTTACCCACCATCGGCCGATTAATCGGCAAAACCGATGGTCATGTATCCTCTCGTCAAAAGACTCAAAACATGCAGAGACAGGAAGCGACATTTTTAACACTGATTCTGAAATCCACAGCGTGCTACTGACTGGTCAACGGAAGTTACGGAACACGATAATTTAATTAATAAATCTTGCAGAAATGCCAGAAAGTGAGAAAACAACTATGAAAAAACGCGGGAAATCGGTAAACATAGTGTTTCCACTTTCGTTTCGATAATTGTTTCCACACCAAATATTTGAATTTCATTTTTTTATTACACCGCTGACCATACAAATGGTGGAAGGCAATCGGCCGATGGCCAATGACAATCGGCCGATTGTGAAAAAACAAGCCGATTAATCGGTTTTGCCGATGTTTTGCCGATGATCGGCTCACCTCTATCCAGTAGTCTAGAATACAGCACTGTGAAATCATATAGTCTATGGTGAAATGGTAGAATACATTATATTCTAGGTGATTATATTCTGTATTCTAGGTGATTATATTCTGTATTCTAGGTGATTTGACCTTAACAAAAGTGTTATACACGTCAATCAGACGTTTCCAATTCCGGCTATCGACAATATACAGTACTTCAAATCTTCAGATCTTAGGGTTCAGAAATTTTCATGTACAGCAGTTACTGCATGCATTGTTCTGGACATTTGCTATACCGAAGATGGTTATTTTGTCCCTGAGCGTGTAGCAGTTGCACATTTTCAAAATTCCTTGGTGCAGGGGATTTGATAGCACTAGTCAATCGAAACCCCGACCTCAGGGACAGGGCGGGGAAATTAACATTTTGACAATGTTAAATTTTGGAAATTTCCCCGCTACCGGGGGAATATTGACTGTTAAAGTTGCCGCCGCTATGGCCCCGGCACTTTGCAAATTTTCATGACTTGGGAAATGGGAAGTCGTTGAAGTATAATTTGTTCACAACATGTGAAGGCAATTCTTGATCTTAAACTTTGATGCGCTTATTGCGCAGAAGCCCTGGGTACGAGGTTGACTTTGATCCGCATCAAAAGATACTGAATAATCTACGTTTCGACTATCTTGCAGTCATCATCAGGAATATACCCCAAAGGGTATTGGGCTGTCAATTTCCCGTTTGTAATCTAAAATGACTGAAAATTGCAAACTTCGCAAGGCTACATTATCCGCATTTTACAACATTTCGCAACGAAACTTTGGAATATTACTAATTTTGTGATGCTTCAAGCTGTGATGAAAATTTTGTCTAGATCAAAATTTAGTCTATTACGCAAGTGGTCAATTGAGCTTCGCTAAAAATTCGATATAGATTTTCACTTGCCGTGAAAAATGTTATTAACAGGCAATAAAAACTAATGACTTTGCGGCATTGTTAGAACTCGAAACTATTACCTATGTTCACAAGCAATTACATACATCCCACCCTCCACATGCTAGATGGCAGTAGTTTGAACTTATTGACTAACATTGTTTCTTTAAAGCAAAAGCGAAGATCTGTAATTTATTTGATTCTGAATTTGATTTCAGGAAATGACGGAGTCTGTGAACATGCCATTAACAGGAATCTGCACGCCTTTGCCGAAACAAGACTCGCGGTTTCCTTTTCCCAGCAATATTAATGAAAAGGTATGAGAACTATATGATAGATATACTATATCAAGCAATGCTTCCGGAACAATGAGCTTACTCTGACGTTATTAAATCTGTAAGCCGTTGTATCTTGTAATTATAGTGAGATAACTATAAAATCGTTTTATTTCAGGAAAACTCGCAAGTTTCTTCAGATCCTATTAGTAAGTCGAATTTATATAATTTTATAATACATCCTTTCGATAATTACGTCACTTGACCTGGGAGCCTCGCTCTCATGAATCGTGAGCCAATCACCTTGCGTAAATTACTAATGAGAGCGAGGCTCCAAGACCAAAAAGTATGTGTGACGTAATTATCGAAAGCGTGTCTCTGTCTGTCTCAATGACTAAAAAGAAAGAAATGTTGTGTATATTTATTTTAATAACTGTTGGTTATATACGGATTGTGAACTTGTGTGTATTAAAAAGAAGAACAAATTTAGAACAGACATTTCGATTCTTTGTCTAGAAGTTAGTATACAGTAGCTATGGTTATACTGATTCATACATTACAGTTCCATATTAAGCGGATTAACAATGATACATTATTCAATATACACGATTACTAATACATACCTGTTTTCTTCCACAGATTCGTTCATTAAGGACTTTGACCTTTCAGATGACGAAGACAGTGATGAAGAGCGGGTAGGTTTACCGCACTACTGTGGAAGATTTCACAAGTGCATGCCATCGTTTCCTTGATTTTTCATTTAAGCGTCGTTGGAGTGATATTGGCACGGTGCATGGTACTGTACGAGCTTTTCATACTTGTAACAATTACGCACTCTAGCCGTCTCCATAATCAACATTATCACCTCACTTGCATGTCTAAAGAGCAAGTTCTTCCAGTGTGATATTCGCAACTACCCTTGTTAGGTCTAAATTGCATTCACAAAAACACCATCTACCTCTACCTCTACAATCATTGCTACTATACAAGTGAATGGATGCTGAAATAGCGTTCTAAACTCATTCCGTGATGTCCCCCATCCCCCTTTCAATGTTGTTTCACATTTCACTTATTTTACCGTAATTTATTCCACTTGTTCAGGTTTATTTGTAAAAAAAACAACATTGTAAAAGGAGGAGGGTGAATATATGTCACATTTCAGGACAAGTGTCCCAACACTTTCCGCAAAGATTGTAGTTCGATATTCACCTGTAGTCCTCCCCTCGACAAGTTAGGATTGCTGTAGTTACTTTGGACAAGTTGAATGCCATTTATTTCTCATCTGTCTCGTTTCCATTTCTACTCTAGGAGAACGATGATGACCACAACCAAAGGTTTGTTCACATCTCATTATACACTACTTTTACATTTTCTCGTTTGACTTTACCATGTATAATACGTTGTGTGAAAACACCATAAATAAAATAACATTACGTTGAAGAACAGACATGGATCAGTTGCAAAAACGGCAAGACCTCTGAAAGTTCTTCATTTCGCAACTGCCTCCAGTTGTATCTATATAGATCCTATGGTCTCTTTATTTTTCTGAAACATGTGTTGTTGTTTTCGCAGGCCTGTTGGACAGACCAGGTCGCGGTCGTCGTCCTCTTCAAGTAGCAGTAGTAGTGGTGAATCCAGTGACTCGGATGGCGAGGTAACTACTGTACCCATTGTGCATCTTGGTGATTTGTAGGATGTGAAAAGTTGCACTCTTCACCGCCCGTGGAGGCATCGTCCTTCATTGCAATCCTGGTAAATATTCTGTGGACAGTCAGCTCTGTACTAAAAAAAATCACTTTTAAAATTGAAGTTTGTGTATTTTTGTCCCCTACCTCTGTACAATGTCGAATTTCGCAATGCCAGTTAGATAAGGCCACTTTAGGGACATGAGCATTGAAAAGGGACTAAGAAGGTTATGTGTTGTTTTTCGAGGAAATGCGGTGTGTTCAACATGTCTAGATATTTGCGCGCGGGCTGTCTACACTAATATTTACCACGATTGCAGTAAACAAGAGAGAAACCTGGATATGCATATGCTAACCATATCGTCTCAATATTTCCCCATTTAGGAAGGAGATAATGACAAGACAACTCCAAGTTTAATGTCAAAAACAAGTATGCTTAATTCTCCTCCTGCTGCTGCCCCCGTTAAGACACCATCTCCTCCTCTACAATCGGTGACAACACCACCAAAACATGATACCAATGACAATTTAGGGAAAATTATGGATGAAACGTCGCAAACGCAAACATCTTCTAAATCCACTTCAGATAAAACTTTAGGTAAACCACGAACTTCTAGTAAGTCGGATGACTCGATTTCAATTGGAAAATCCGAGGAAAAGTCTTCATGCAAGGAGTCCAAAGGTAGCTCAGATAAATTAGAAGAACAAATAAATGAAACAAAATCTGCCCATAATGTGAAGGGTACTTCACCTTCTGCCGGACAGAAACATACACATTCATTGAATAGAACAAAAGCGGAAACGAAAGAAATTTTACCTGATACGAAAGTAAGGATTAAACTAGAAACGGGAAGCAGTAATGATTCTTTGAAGGTAAAAACTGAATCTAAGGTGAAAAGTGAAACTAAAAAGAGATCTGAGTCAGAAAGCAAACAGGTTGGGGAAGTAAAAAGTAATGGCGAGAAAGCCAAAACTGCTGAAAAAAGCAGTGAGTCGATCTCAAAAAAATCCTCAAAACTTGGGGTGAAACCGAAGAAAATTACTAATGGAGTTGTCAAAATTAAAAAATCCAGCAAATCCCAGGAGGAAAAGGTTGACAAAGTTAAGCGAAACGATACAAGATTAGATGAACCAGACCACAAAAGGACAAAAAGGAAGCATAAAGATAGCACAGGGGAGTCAGGTAAGCACCCCAAAGAGAAACCAGATGTCCATCCGTCTAAAGAGAAAACGAATGCTAATATGTCAAAAGATAAAGCTGACGTACAATCTACAAAGGAAAAAACAGAGGAGCTTTCTTCAAAAGATACAAACAGGACTAAATCTGGTAACAGAGAAAAGAAAAAAGCAGACCGTGCGGAAAGTTTTGGATTTGATTGTCCTGAGGTTGAGGAGGAAGACAGTGTTATAGATGTGGTTGGAGATATCAGTCCTGTAACAAAGAAGAAGAAAATTGACAATTCTGAGAAACGAAATGGATTGAATGGCGTTCATAAAAACGGACATGTTGATATGCCGTTAGGTATTCAGTTAGTACATGATAAGGACAAAGATCCCACTTCATTGATAGTGAAGATCCCGTTGTCATTTCTCAAGAGGATACCAAGCAAGTTTGCCGAGAACCTATCGGTAAGTGTTGAATTACTGAAGATTATTCAAATACTCGAAACTAAATCAGCTTCATGGCTATTATATTGTCATTATCTTGTTCATGTAGTATCACTTCATTTGCATTTGAAGCGTTCAGCGTGCCACGAATAACAGCATAGATTTCGAAAACGCAACATTGTTTATATTTTCGTACTTTGTGCAGGGAAGTGTAGTCAGTGAAATACAACACCTGTCACACTATATTCGATCCGAAATTACACCAAACTTTTTTAAATTGAGCAACTAAATTTTCTTCATACTCGTTGTTTTGGTGTGTGAGCGTGTGGTGGTTCAACGATCATGTTTGTTGTAAAACTGCAGGGGATCTTGTTGAATCGTGGCATGCTTGATTCACATGGTATAGCATCACCAGCATGTGACGCATACACGGCTAAAAACGCACAGGTTGTTTGTTCCAAGTTGATATCGACAGGCGTGAACAATGTTGTGCGGCCAACTATGAACAAGTTGTCAACCATGTTGTTCCAAGTTGTTACAGTTGAACAATGCTGTAACAACATGTTGACAATATTGTTCATAGTGGGCCGCACAACCTTGTTCACGCCTGTTGATATCAACCTGGAACAAGTTGTCGATTTTCTCAATTTTTACGCGTGTAGATTAATATTAGCAATAACAACTTTCCGGAGTCTATAGAATCACGTTATTGAGACTTTGAGAGTGTTGATTTGTAAAACTCGTTTACATAATCGCAATAAACCTTTAACGAATGATTCATAAATATCCCATGCATGGCCAATAACAATTAAGATAAAATATTGTAAAGCAAAGGTCGTATGCCCCAACTTGTTTTCCAACAAATCTGATTCCTTTCCTTTTGACATCATCCGCTGTACATTCTTATGTCAATTTTCTTGTCTTGTCTCCGAACTATTTATAGAAATTCATGCCCAAAAATTGTTCTAAATATCGAACTTTTTGCTTTATATATCACAAGTTTAATGACCTCGCGTACTTATCTGATTGGAAAATTGTTTTCGTCTCCGAATATTTTCTAAAAATAAGATTCTAAAATAAGAGTTAGGTGATCGTATCAGTGTTTTCACATGCAAATTATGACATGAAAAATTGATGTGATTCCACAAATGCAGTCTCGAGACCATATTAATAGTGCCTAGTGCATAATACTGATTATCGTAGCCATCATTTGCCTAGCCATAATTTGCCTAGCTATCATTTGTTAAATATTTCCACATGTCTTTTTTATTACCATTATATATACTTCCTGCCATTGTTGATTAGGTTGGGTTCTTTATAGATTCGCAAATTTTTCCAAATTTCCATTGCATAAAACATCTGATTCAAGGCATGCATATAGATAAGCACGTGCCACATTGCAAGTATGTTAGACATTTTGCAATGCAGTCCGGTCGTATATAGTTTTCATGAGTTAATTTCATTATGGTTCAGAGGAAAGATTAAGTCCTCAAAATCGGGGTATTCATGTTTGCTAAACTCAGTAACCTACAGCCTAGGCGCTGACTGACATTTAATTATATACAGTTAAAGATTCACAAAGTTGTTCGCCTATAGTGATAGCTCCAATTATATTTCGTGAATTTGTTAATCAATGGATCACGGGAAGCCTCAGGGTGCGATAATTCGCGTACCTATGCACCTACCGGAGGTACGCCAATGGTACTAGGTTGTTAGTATGGTACTTGCTCTCGCTATATATACGTACTTATATTTTTCTTGCATACCATATGACCAGCAAACCTATGAGATATTCGAAACCGTAATTAAGTAGCTCTCTCTCTCTCTCTATATATATATATATATATATATATATTAATCTGACAAGTCTTGTATGCTATGAAACATGATTGGACTAAGGAATGTTGACCAAGGAATGTTGGATTCAACTGTATGCGTTTCTATATGCAATTGTGCTCCTTCTTGTTCTAACTCATAATTGAATGAATACATTTGATGTACTATATACTTCATGTACTTTATCACCTTGAGCCCTAAGTATGATGTACCTGGGGTTGGAACTAGCTCAAGTACTCGGCAACAATCACGAGAATACCGGTACAGCTGAGGTACAATTGATTTATCGCATCCAATTATTATAATTATTATCCCCTAACTGGCGTACTAGCTGGTATGGTATTCATGTCCTCTTTTTGATGAAAGACACTCCAGATTAACGTTTTCCTAAAATGCTTATTAATATTCTGTTATTTTTGCCAGGTTGAAAGTTCACATGCAGGTTAGTTCTCGTGATATTTAAATATCCATTAGAATATAGACCTTTCTCATGGTTTGTGAGTGAATTTAAATTTTGATGTCAGCACTCTATAAGCACCAGAGGAGCAGGTCCAAATTAATACACAAATTTTGGAGGCTACAGTATATTTTAAAAGCTATGGCACTATACATATAGTGTCGTTTCTGAAAACAGAAAATTGAATAGGATTCCGTAGATTCGTACGGAAATTTTGCATTGAAAAGCCTTGTTCTCATGCACAAAATCCGATATATTTTGTAATAAAATTTCGAAGTTCATATTGTTTTGTCAAAATAGCGCAAGTGCCACGGTTTCCAAAACAAAGCCTCCAAATAGTTTGTATACTTACTAAGTTTGACCCGCTCTTTTAATTTCTGGTATTTATAGAGTGATAACATCAAATTTTAAATCGACTCGAAAAGCGTGGCACAGGTCTATATATAGCCAACTCGAGTGTCTTGACTGAATTTTAAGGGCTTGATTGTACGACGAAATACGGTCAATTCCAATCATAACAGAATGTGATTAACTATACTGTTGCCGTGATACTGACCATAATAATTACAAAGCACAAAGCAAATAAATTCTTTGTTATAGATATTGAATTAGGTTCTCTTGAAAACGACGGAAAAAAATCGAAGGATTGCTCAGAGAAAAAGAATGGAGAAAATGGGCACATGGAAGTGGAACATACTGGAGAAGTGTACGTATTTGTAGAGCATTTGTCAATTTTGACTTTGCTATTGTGGCTTTTCACTTTGACTTTTGTGGCTTTGAAATTGAAAATATTAATCGTTATTTTGAACATTATACTAAAACTGTCTGTACCAGTGTAGGTAGTACCAATGTAGAAATGCTGTGCTGAGTGGTTATATTACTACCTTAAAAAATAAGCAGAAACTCGACGTTTCGAGCGAAGGCCCTTCGTCAAGAGTTAGTAGCAGGGATCGGGGAAAATGCACGGGCTTTTATACTAAGGCCCTGTTTACACTATACCGGATTCGCTGGTCACGACATCTTTTGCCGTTACGGAGCAATGGTTAGTAGCAAATGCTTATTAGTTTGACAGAATTGGCATGTTTATTTGGGTCTCTGAGATTAAAAATCTTCACAGCCTTTCGATACCTACAAAATTTGACCCACTCCGATAGCAATCCGGTATAGTGTAAACGGGGCCTAAGTGTATGAAAGCATCACGTGACAAATATTTTGTTTACACTTTGTTATGATTAAATCCATCTAATTGGTTTATTTTTTGTCACGTGATGCTTTCATACACTTGGTATAAAAGCCCGTGCATTTTCCCCGATCCCTGCTACTAACTCTTGACGAAGGGCCTTCGCTCGAAACGTCGAGTTTCTGCTTATATTTTGAACATTGTCCGTTGTTTTCTGCTCCAAGATTGAAACTGCTCTCCTCTGCTACTTATATTTTTGCTTACAGATGGCATGCAATGATTGCAATGCAACTAATAAGCGTTTTCTTATCTGGATCTTCGCAAATTTCAGAAGAGGAAAATGCTTTTATTTTCTGTAATGTTCAAAGTTATATTAAGGAAACTGGTCGATTTACCCTTGAACTTGACTTACATAACGTGCTAATTATTATTGGTAGCAACTTGTGTGTCTATTTACGTAAATGTGGTAATAGTGGGCAAACTGTTCTTGCTTGTGATTGAGAAAGCATATGATGTGTTGTAAAATGTGTTGAAATATGGGTATAAAGTATCTTACATTTACCCAAGATTAAGTACTCAGGCAGACAGACGCAGCCTGGAATTTTAGGTATTCTGGTATATTGAGTCAGTATTCTCGAGTATATTGGTATTCTGCATGGTAACCCTCTGGCTAATTATGAGAAAGTTCTTGGTTACTTTAATCAATTTTCCTTTATCAGAATGATCTATCATGTGAACAAAAGCCATCTTGAGTGAAAGCAGCTTCACGCCCATAGATTTTCGTAGCTATAATAGATTTTCGTCTTTTCTGATCTAGTGAAAAGAACCAAAGGCCAAGTAATCACGGAAAAAGAAGTCCTAGTTGGGACAGCGGTCAGCATCCTAAGAAGCGAGTACGTCGTGATAGCCAGCGTGATAAGTTTGAACACAAGAAACGTAAAACCACAGCAGAATTGAATGCAGAATGTGAAGCTGATATAAGGTGAGATGAAATAATGTATCATAATCTAAGACAAAAGGCAACATCACTTGGCGAGTAGAATGTCAACTTGTGCAAAGGAGGCTATCAGATTTATTGAAGAGTTTTCTAGAGTGTAAATTTTACGGATGCTGCGAACATGCACGTGAACCTAATGTTTGCGTGTCTGAAATGAATCAGATGTCAGGATTTTTTTGGCCATCTCGCATGGTAATTTCGAGTGTATATTTTATACATTTATTTAGACCTAACCAGGAGAAGCTGCGAGAAATACAACTACAGTATAGGCCTTCTATTAGGGAGCGGTCACTAGATAGCTTAAGATCTACGACGTCGACGTCAGCTAGGACGCCAGGGCTAAGCAGAGGACTGGGACTAGGACGTCATCGTGAATAAGTCGATAGCTCAAGTGTCTACGACGTCGAATATTTAGGCCGGCAAGCGGAAGTAAATTGGTATAGTTTTTGAAGTGTGCATGTGTCTCTCTCAATTTGCTCGTCGTTCACCAAACGTCGACAACCTCACAACACAAGAGTTTTACCGTCGTGGATACAAGAGCACAACAAACGGTAATGGATTCACACGTCTCTTTTAAATTCATTTTCAAAAGGATGTGAATATTTATAGTTTAAATGTCTACGTCGTGAATCTTAGGTGGAAGTTTATTTATTTAGGACGACGTCCTAGTCCTCTGCTTAGCCCTGACGTCCTAGCTGACGTCGACGTCGTAGATCTTAAGCTATCTAGTATTTATGGGGGGGGGGGTGACACCGAAGAGAAAAGGGTTGGGTAAACAAAATTTTGAGTAAGTAAAAGGTTGGGTAAATGAAAAACAAAACAACCCAAGGGTTGGGTAATAAAAAAATATTGTTACTTCCAAAGCATGACTCACTCAAATATTGGAGACTGAAAAGCAATATCAACAGTGATATGTCAATACAATATGTGAATCAATCAGAGCATTTCTATAAACTGTGATCAGAGTCGCTATCTTGACCATTTTCCGATTTGTTGGGAGACAAATGATGTCTCCAAAGAAACTACATGTGCAGACAGTATGAAACTTTAGACTGCAGAAACGTTATCAAACTCATGTCACAGAAGTGATAAAGGACATGTGTGACAACTGACTGGTATCCTTTGTAACGAATTTTGACTGAATATCACATCTATATTTGAATACAAACTGTTCTTTTTTAGAAATTTACAAAACCAGAGTTTTCTTAGAGTCACGCCATGTTCAATTACCCACGCATGCGCGAACTAATGTCAACTACGCGTGCGCCAACTAAATGTCCTATAAATTAACATAAATTAAGTCGGAAGTTCGTACAATTAATTTTGAAACTTTACAATACATGTTTCTTGATATGGAGTTTCACTAACAACAGTGGCATGAACTCTAGCCTCCACCGCAGGCATCTCACCCAAGGAATTGGGTGGTGGGAACCCATTTGCAGGATAAAACCAGAGGTGCAACTTAACTCTTGCCCGGGGCAAGTGAATATCATGATGGGCCAGTAAACGTTCTATCTTGCTTGCCAGATTGAGCAAGTCGCCTTGCCACAAAAAGCTGGGCATCTTTAAGTTTATGTTTTCATTGTTAGATAATTTTTTTATAGTGCACGTACTTGATTCAAATTTTGTTTTTTGTGGACCAATCTTTTAAATTTGAGGCAGTATAACATATAGCCATATAGAATGGGTCGACACGTTGTCCCCTAAATTTAATCTCCTACCTCGGTACCCCAGTGGCTAAATTTTATTCAGGGCAACTAATTTTCATGTCCAACTTGCCTCGAGGGCAAGTGGTCAAAAGTTACACCACTGAAAACCCATAGAGAGGCCTGCGGGGGAGGCTAAGAATAGATTATAGCCATAGGGGCTATCAATATGGAAGCCAGGCTGGCCTGGTTGGCAGAATAATTTCTTATTTTTTTGCCGACACAATTATATTGTTTTGACAATATTTTCATGACCAATGTTGTTTTTACTTTATTTTCACCAAGTCAGTCAGTCCAGTTTTCAACAGTTTTCAACAGTTTTCATTTAGAACTACTGACAGTGAAGAAATTAGTCAAATTATAAGCTCAATGTCTTCCAATAAAGCCCCAGGAATTGATCAAATTCCCATTCGCGTAATAAAAGACTGTCTGACATCTATACTGCCTACACTTACATCTATTGTTAATTCCTCACTAGTTACTTCTACCTTTCCCACTGTTTGGAAAATAGCAGAAGTAACACCCATTCCTAAAGATAGAGATCATGAACAAGCGATCAATAATAGACCTATTTCATTATTACCTGTATTGTCGAAAGTCTGCGAACGAGCTGCCTATAATCAGCTTTCTTCCTATTTATTAGAAAAGGAAAGATTAACGCAACACCAGAGTGGAAATAAGAAATGGCACTCCACCGAAACTTCTGTTATTCAAACTACAGATGCCATCCTCAATGCCATAGACAAAAAGAAGCTTACTGCTACAGTCTTTTTGGATATGAGCAAGGCGTTCGACAGCATTGATCATGAATTATTAATATCTAAATTGGAAGATGTTGGAGTCTCCAATATGACACTTCTTTGGTTTCGCAGTTATCTTTCAAACAGAAAACAAGTTGTAAAGATCCACTCAACTAAATCAGAACTTCTTCCTGTGGTCAGTGGTGTACCCCAGGGAAGCATTCTCGGCCCTCTTTTGTTTAGCATATATGTTAATGACTTGCCATCCGTTCCAGAGAAATGTAAATCTAATAGTTATGTGGACGACACAAAACTTAGCGTTTCCTTCCATCTACAAAACAAGCAAGGTGCCATTGAAGATATGAATGAGGATCTTTTGAAAGTGCGAAACTGGTGTTTCAACAACCTTCTCTTATTAAATCCAAAAAAGACAAAGCTCATGGTTTTCGGAAGTAGACACAAATTAGCGGACCTAAATGAGTTTAGCCTATCCCTACTTGGGAAAAATATATTCCCTTCCGAAACAGTAAAAGATCTAGGAGTTACTCTTGACCCTCTCCTTTCTTATGACGAACACATAACTAAGACGATCTCTTCGTGTATGTCCCGCCTCGGTCAGATAAATCGTGTTAAGCATGTACTGGACAGGCAAACACTTATCACTGTAATAAACGCTCTTGTCTTCAGCAAGTTATTTTACTGTTCGAATGTTTGGGCCAATACAACTGGCAAAAACATAAACAAATTACAATCTGTACAGAACTTTGCATGTCGTATCATTAGCGGAGCACGAAAGTATGATCATGTTACACCACTTTTAAAAGAATTAAGATGGCTTCCTGTGGCAACTCAGTTGTACTATCGTAGCGCCACTATGGCTTTTAAGTGCATGACGGGCTGTGTCCCAGCTTATATTTCATCCCAATTTATAAAGCGTCAGGAAGTATCTAACCATCATACTAGGAATTCACAACAACTTAATATTCCGTTATTTAAAACGGCAACAGGTCAACGGACATTTTATTACAAGATTGTTAGTCTATGGAATTCTTTAGACTCTTCTTTAAAACTTTGTGAATCAGTTGATTCTTTTAAACGTCGTTTGAAGACGAAGTTATTGCATGAGTTTTTGAGCAACTAGGTTCTTACGCATATAGCATAGGCTTGTAATTGTATTATTAATATTATATAGTTATTATAAATTAGTTATTCTGCATGTAATTAGGTAATTGTCTTTGAAAAGCCTCTATGGGGAAAGATAATAAAGTATCAATCAATCAATCAATCCAGTTAGTATTTATAGCCATACAATATCTTCCCGGTGTAACTGAGAGCTTGCCTTGTTCTGATGAGATCTGAAAACTGAGCCAGTCAGGTTGTTCATACAATTTGAAAGGAATTTCCACTATAAAACTAACCACACAGTGAGGTTTTGCTTACTGGCCTAGCTGTCGCATTAATTAATTAACAGCCCTTACCTCAGGGACACCAAAAATATGCCAGCACTTGAGTCAATTAACCCAATACTCATAGGAATGGGGAAAACAAGTTAATGCATGGCCTTTTAAAGATACATACAACAAACTATCAGAGAGAACACAATATACAAACTTGGGCAAAACATGCATTCTCAGATCAGCCGAGCTTTGTCCTGCATCAGTTCACCACAAGCTCATGCATGACAAAACCCAGCCTTGGCTAAATCTATAAAACCTTACTTCCCTCTTTATACTAGCACATAGTTTCATGTCAAAAATTTGTCAAATTCATATACATGTACAACCATTAATTCCTTGGGATTGAGGGATGAAATTATTATATTTTAAAGTTAAAACGTTCGTCTAGAACCACATTATAAATACTCGTGGCTTATTTTCTAAAAAATAGACTACATTCTACCATTTATTCCTAACATTTTTTCATGAAATATTTAAAATACTAGTAGTAATGTGAATTTTTAAATATTTATAAATACCTGTTTTATTTAGTCTGATAAATACGTTTTTGCCCACATTTCGCGAGGTTTTAATAGTTGTTTGTTGTCTTTCACGCTCCACGGACGAGAATTAACGTGTACGGCTGCCACATCTTTGAACAAATGGTCAACAGTCGAAAAAATATGTCGAAAATATCAAAACAACAAGCCAAAAAGCCGAAATATTTTTATAAAAACCAGGGGGGGGGGGTGAAAACTGCGGCGGGCTCATATTTGAGCCTTGTTCAGTGGCAATTACCATGAATTTAGAGACCAGTAGTCACCACTGAGCTGTATAATAACTGGAGGACCTGCTCCTATACTTCGTTCAGTCATCGAAGTGAAGCCAAAAACATGGCGGATTTTCAGGCAAAATGACGCCATTTCCCTGACTACTGGTCCCTAAATTCATGGTAATTGCCACTGAACAAGGCTCAATTATGAGCCCGCCACAGTTCCCCCCCCTGGTTTTTAAAAAAATATTCAGCTTTTTGCAGTGAATTCTTGTTGTTTGGTTTTTTTCGACATATTTTTTTGACGTTTGACCATTTGTTCAAGGATGTGAAAGTCGTACACGTTTTTCCTGTCCGTGGAAGACAACAAACAACTACTAAAACCTCCCGAAATGTGGATAAAAACGATATTTCAAGCCGGGCTAACAGCAGTCTAACATGCAGTCAACTATGTAAAACAGGTAAACATGTTAAAAATCACATTTCTATTTTAGTATTTCATGAAAAATGTTAGGAATAAATGGTAGAATGTACTCTACTTTTTAGAAAATAAGCCAAAAGTGTTTATAATGTGGTTGTAGATAAACCTTTTTGTATTTACTGTAACTTTATGCAATCAAATTTCATCCCTAATTTAATAATCCCGAGTTGCACAGGAAGAGATGAAACTATGATGTGCTAGTATATTAACAAGGGAATTAAGGTTTTATATATTTAGCCAAGGGTTTTGTTATGCATGAGCATGTGGTGGACTGGTGCAGGACAAAGCTCAGCTGCCTAGTAGGGCCAGCTGATCTGAGAAGTTAAAAGGCATGTTTTATATCCAGGATTGTACATTGTAGTTGTGCTCTCTGATAGTTTGTTGTATGTATCTTTAAAAGGCCATCATCTTGTTTGCCCCATCCCTCGAGTATTAAGTTAATTGTCTCTAGTTCTGCCATATTGCAGTAAGCGGGACTTGACTGTGTGGTTATTTTAATATTTTTATAGTGGAAATTCCTTTCAGTTTGTATGGACAACCTGACTAGCTCAGTTTGAAATCTCACTTGAACAAGACAAGATCTCTAAGTGGTTAGACAAGATAACACAAACCTGACTTGGTCAAAATGAAGTCAAAACAACAAAATTGGTCATGAAAGTATTGTCAAAACAATAGAGATGCAGAATTTTCCAACAATGCATGAGTCCATGCCACTGTTATTTAATTAACTGTTAATGAAACTCAGTAGCTACCAAGCAACATGTTACTTTGTAAATTAAAGATTCAAAATCTTGATTAATTTTGTATTATTTTAATTAACTTGGTCAAAGAATAATTATCAAATTAATAATTACAACTGTACAATCAAGTTACACGTAATAGAGTATAATTATAATTATAGCTCCATAGGCTATTCTTTGGCTGTTCCCTGTTTTGATGCCTTAGGCCATTTCTTGTTGTACATGTAACACATGCCCACAACGTTTTGGAGAAAAGTCATTGTTAGTTTTTCAAGTTACAGTAGGTCTGGCAAGTGCCACCACTATTCTTGTTATTTGAACATTCAAAAGAACCTGTCCACATGACTTAATACATCACCGGATCACCCTAAATGAGAAATGTCAATTATATTTATAAAATAGTGACAGCTAGTATCATTAGAACACACTTTGAAGAAATAGTAAGTCACATATACCAGGGTGCATTGCCACTTAAAGTATTATAATATGTTATGGGTTCATTACGGGTCAAATAAATTGATTCAAGCATTTTTCACATAATGAGTTCTGGCATTTATAAGCCCGTGCTTGCAACCAAATTTAAAGCCTACAGCAGTTAATTGCACCCAGGCTTATTACTTGACTCTCAGACAGTCTAATGCCTGGCAATTAATTTTACTTGTCAAGGGGACAGTCTTGTCAATTAATTGTATCTCTCAACTCCCAAAGTTTCATTTTACATTAATTACAATATATCACAAATGATCTTGCAGATCTAAGTGAGAAGGTTCACAAAAATCACAAATAATATGTCTAACTGAAATGTTGAGCTCTACTCCAATATTGGGAACACCACCACTGAAACCTGACACTACTCTTAAACATGTCATCAATCAATTTAAGTTAATTGTCAGAGCATAATTAATGCCGGTCAATGCTAAGGTCATTACTGGCACACATACTGTGCACCTTTCATTTCTATGTTATCTCTAATGACTGTGTGATTTATGGAACTCTAACAAACTATGTTGGGCAAGATGAATATTGTAAACCTCTGAATGTAAGCCGGCCCTGGGCTTGTATTCTAATATGTATGGCTAAGTTGCATTAATAAATATACCTGTCAAATAATATAAGCCCATGGGCTTGTACACACAGGGGCTTACATTAGAGGGGGAGGGGCTTATATTTGGAATAGCCTGAGCATTAGTAAATATGGTGGGATTATACACAGTGGGGCGTACATTGGGGGGGGGGGCTTATATGTTTATGGTAATTGCTTGATTGCAATGGGTATTGAATGGTTTGAACTGGATATCTTTGGCCTAGCTAGCAAAGCATTTGTTCACTTGTCTGCATTTTGTGTAAGTCAGATTTAATATAACTATTAACTACACAGTAATTATAAATAACTGCTACAAAGAACCTGGCAAGGATATCACTCAAAGTTTGCCAAGGAAAATTTAATATATTAAAATACTAAATAAATACAAGTGTACAGACAGGACAGCAAGAACTTTGAAATCAAATAATCAAATCATAACCAGCCAAAAAAAAACCTACGCAAATACAGAAGGCCGAGGCAAGTGCCAAGTCAAAAGAACAATAAAATTTACAGAATTTCCAACCATTTACAGGTTGTTATGTCTGCTATTTGCTGTTCATATACTTTATATGCGCGTAGTATAAACTTTGTAGTTTGTACTTCTGCTTAAAATTTTCTAGAATATATAAAAATCTTACCGGTGAATAAAAATATTCTTCTTGTACGTACATCTCATACATCTACGAGCATACAAGTCCAATACCTATGCAAGATGTCCAATGGAATAATCAAAAGGCCATTGGACATTCCATTTGTCAAATGGATCAAATGGACCTCCAATTTTCCATTGGACTTTTGCGTGTCCATTGGATCCAATGGACAAATGGAATGTCCATTGGCCAGCAATGGATCAACTGTCGGAACTATGCATCACCCGAATAACAGACCATGTGAAGGTTGCCGATCGGAACAATGCATCAACCGGATAAGAGCTTCCGCGTTTTTACCATTACGTAATTAACAGGTTGCAAGACTCCATGTGGACATGATTATGAAACCAGAGAGATGTTCCAATGGTCCAATGGATCCAATGGATCCAATGGATCCAATTTACCAATTATTGTCCAATGGAATTTTACCTGTTCATTGGATCCAATGAACAAAATAGCCTTTCCATTGGAAAATTACCTGTCAATTGGTCCAATGGGAAAATAATATGGAAGTCAATAGACATTTCTTATATCAATAATATAACAATATGTTATTGCTTCGTTCCGTAAAAACTCACGCAATATATCATATAGCAAATAATATGTTGTTGTTTCTTTCTTAAATTAAGAAACCTACACGCAATATATCAATATAATATGTTGTTGCTTCCTTCTCAAGAGACCACATTTATATAACGCGGAAAGATCCTTATATCAATCATGATATAATATGTTGTAATTGCTTCGTTCTTAAGAAATCACGCAATATATCAATATAATATGTTGTGAACGTTCGCTTAAGAAACGTTCCTTTGTTCTCAAGAGACGCGCAATATATCAATATAATTTTCCTTCGTTCTCAAGAGACCACATACATGCATGGCACGGGAACGGAAAGATCCTTATATCAATAATATAATATATTGTTGCTTCGTTCTTAAGTCAAGAATTAACTCACGCACTGATATCAACATAATTTTGCTTCGTTCTCATGGGACCATGCATGCGTAGGCTACATAACACGGGAACGAGAAGATCCTTATATGAATAAATAAATATAATATATAATGTTGTTGCTTCGTTCTTAAGAACTAACGCAATATATCTATGCATATAGCAATATAATATGTTTTTCTTTCTTTCTTAAATTAAGAAACCTACACGCAATATATCAATATAATATGTTGTTGCTTCCTTCTCAAGAGATCAACTGCATCCAATGGAAAAATAATATGCAAGTCAATAGACATTTCTTATATCAATAATATAACAATATGTTGTTGCTTCGTTCTTAAGAACTCGCGCAATATATCAACGTAATTTTGCTTCTTTGTCAAGAGACCACACGCGCGTACATAACACGGGAACGGGAACATCCTTATATGAATAAATAAATATAATATGTTGTTGCTTCGTTCTTAAGAACTCACGCAATATATCATATAGCAATATAATATGTTGTTGTTTGTTTCTTAAATTAAGAAACCTTCACGCAATATATCTATATAGCATAATATGCTATATATATGTCGTTGCTTCGTTTTCAAAAACCACGCAATACATCGTATATCAATATAATATGTTTTTATTTCTCTCTTGAAGTCGTGTTTACACTACAAGCCTTCGCCTGGCCTTGGCCTACATTTTGGCAGTGTAAAGTGTAAACAGACTTTAGCCTTGGCCTGACCTATAGCCAGGAAATCTGGGCAACTACAACCG
>CACRXK020005616.1:0-27505 GCA_902702795.2 Paramuricea clavata
TCCCATATTGTTAAAAACGTGAAATTTCAAGTTCACTCATAACAAAAATGACTCGCATCACTAGAAAGCTCATAAAAACTACATATAAGACATTTAAACAGTCACCTAAATTTTTCAAGCGGTTTTCGAGTTATTGCTGTTCCAAATGTGACAAATATAGGCCAAAATCTGGCAAAAATCCTGGGTACTAGTCTGACAACACGTTTCCAACAGCTCATAACTCAAGAAGAACTTGCAAAATCAAGGTAGCCGTTTAAATGTCTTGTATGTAGTTTTTTGTAAGTTTTCTAATGATGTAACTTATTTTTCCTATAAATGAATCTGAAATTTCACTTTTTTAACAATATAGGAGTTCACTAGGGAAATCGAACAAAAAACTTGTCATAATGGAGAAAGCTCCAAGAGGGTACATGAGGACTTTTAGTATGTTATCAAGATTGCTGAAGAGAATGCATACGCTAATTTTTGGCTTCTTACTAATTTTTTCTGATCTATTTTCTATTTTGATTGTACTATAAGACAAAATACCACCGTCAATAAACACACGAAGCACGATATGGAATAGTTGCGGTAGTGATCACACCTCGTGGAAATCAGCATAAAACAAATTTAATCAATTTATGAAAGATGAAAAAAAGCTTGACCTTGACAACCGCTTTCTTTTTGTGATATTTTTCACCGAGTCTCTTATGAACGACTTTCACCACAATTCCCTAAAGAAGAATAATTTCAAATACATTGGCTTCAATGTTTAGACTCGAGTTCTCACTTCTCACTCCAGATACATACATAGCTCATGGGCGCCAATGGCCAAAAGCAGGTCATATTTTAGAAATGGCAGGCAAAAACAAATTTGAACTGCCAAGTAAAAAAAAATGGCAGGTGAAATTCTATAAATATATTTCATTTAATTAAAGGGAAACAGCAATATATTTTTTTATTATTTCATTTTAAAGAACTTTTAAAATTATATGTTAATCTCCTGTACCGACTTTGCGTAACTTTATTATTTCTTGAAATATTTTGACTTAAAATAATTTGCTGTCCGCCATCTTGGATTAATTTTTAATCTCATTATCGGTGATTTTAGTGACGTCATAAGCAGAGTTAGCCATATAAAACTACATCTAAATGACCAAATAACATTAAATCTTGTTTGAAAAGTCGTCAGACAGTTTTTTATTTCAAATAGTTACTGAAGTATATGATTTTGGGCTAATAATAACCAATTGCTCTATGGATAAAATTCTTGCGTGACCCTGCTTATGTCATATATACTAGATCATTTAGTCGACTACATACGTTTGAAATGTAAATCCAAGTTTACTGTAATAAAAATACTAAAAATGCATATCATCAAAACATTGATTTTTACAATATGACTCCTATGAGACATCGCCATTTTGTCAGTTTCAATGAATAAAAACGGCAGGCTAAAATTTATTTCACCTGCCAAAAATTTTGAGACTGGCAGGCCATATTTTTTCTCTACTTTGAGCCCTGCTCACGGGCCTGGTACAACTAAAAATCTTGGATAATCTGTCAGTGAATAATCTAACCTTCATTAACCAATTTTCTTTCCGTAAAGTTTCTTTTTTTGCTTTCTTCGCTTCCTCTTCCTATCGAGGCAACAGTCAAGAAACAAAATTAAATTGAAAAAGGTTTTGACGAGCAAACTGATGAACATTTCTCTTACTTTCATTATTTCATCTAAGGCCGATTTTCGCTTTAGTCTAAAAAGAAAAACACGCTGTGAAATGACTGTGGTCAAACGAGAATTGATGAGAGTTGAGAAGCGAGAGTTTGCACGAGAGTTTTCTCAACTCTCATGCCCCGGTCAAACGCGAACAAGAGTTGCATGAGAGTTGATAAGAGTTGAGAAGCGAGAGTTTGCATGAGAGTTTTCTCAACTCTCATGCCCCGGTCAAACGAGAACAAGAGTTGCATGAGAGTTGATGAGAGTTGAGAAGCGAGAGTTTGTATGAGAGTTTTCTCAACTCTCATTCCCTGGTCAAACGAGAACAAGAGTTGCATGAGAGTTGATGAGAGTTGAGAAGCGAGAGTTTGTATGAGAGTTTTCTCAACTCTCATTCCCTGGTCAAACGAGAACAAGAGTTGCATGAGAGTTGATGAGAGTTGAGAAGCGAGAGTTTGTATGAGAGTTTTCTCAACTCTCATTCCCTGGTCAAACGAGAACAAGAGTTGCATGAGAGTTGAGAAGCGAGAGTTTGCATGAGAGTTTTCTCAACTTTCATGCCCCGGTCAAACGCGAACAAGAGTTGCATGAGAGTTGGTGAGAGTTGAGAAGCGAGAGTTTGCACGAGAGTTTTCTCAACTCTCATTCCCTGGTCAAACGAGAACAAGAGTTGCATGAGAGTTGATGAGAGTTGAGAAGCGAGAGTTTGTATGAGAGTTTTCTCAACTCTCATTCCCTGGTCAAACGAGAACAAGAGTTGCATGAAAGTTGAGAAGCGAGAGTTTGCATGAGAGTTTTCTCAACTTTCATGCCCCGGTCAAACGCGAACAAGAGTTGCATGAGAGTTGGTGAGAGTTGAGAAGCGAGAGTTTGCACGAGAGTTTTCTCAACTCTCATATATCTTTATAGTTTATAACAAAAAATCCCATCTTGGTCAACTTTTTCACTGTCGTATGATGTCATTAGGTGAATTGCAAATTAGTTTTCCTTTCCTTTTTTGACCAAAAATTCACCCATATGCTTTGACAGTGAAAAAGTTGATCAAGATGAGTTTTTTTACTATAAGGATATATTACATTTCGTCTTAGAATGACGCAAATATCACAAATATCTCATCATCGTTTGAATGGGGCAAGGGGGGGGGGGAGGCTTCAGAGTTTTAGATATTGTTGGACGGTTGGAGTGTTGGCAAGGGGAAAATCCGTTCCAGAGAGAACGGGACGGAACCGCGGCCATATAAATTATTATACCAAATATTACGGATGTTCAAAAACTGATAATGACACCCAGAATGTTTGTTTCTAGTTGCATTGCGATAACTCACGTTTCTTTCTCCTTCTTTCTGCCCTCTTTATCAGTTGCTTTACTCATGTTCACCAACGGACTTGGCTTGGATATCATGGACTTGCTGGAACAAAAGGAACAGTATTGTACATCGCATTCTTCTCTACTGAAAACATTCATGAATGAAACAAGCTACACTCAATGACATGGAATGACCCCTCATTCCTGGGTTCCAATCACGTGATTGTTTAGTATAATTTGCCTCAAGTGGGGGTCAATCATTGAACTGAGGTGAACTAAAACAGCAAAGAAACAAAATGTCAACGCATCTTATGTAAATGATTGCAGTTGCCATAGAGTACTTTAATAAAACACAAAACAATAGACACTCCAAAAATAAAATGAAAAGAATGAAAATATTTACAATTTTCGGAGTGTATATTGTTTTGTGTTATATGTAAATGATTTATCCGATTATTATAAAAAGCCAGTATAAAACAATATAAATCCCATCCTTTACCCTTGAGCTCCACATGACTTCATATGAAACCCGAGAATACAAGCTAACCCAAAGAGAAAAAAAACATTTTTCAATGGCTTTAGTAATATCACAGTTAATATTCTATTAACTGTGGTAATATAAAGCAGGTCCCTTGAAAAATCTAACCTAGTTGATGGTTTATGCATGTGTTTTTTTCTCAACCCAAAGAGAAAAAAACATTTTTCAATGGCTTTAGTAATATAAAGCAGGTCCCTTGAAAAATCTAACTTAGTTGATGGTTTATGTGTTTCTTTCTCAACCCAAAAAGAAAAAAACATTTTTCAATGGCTTTAGTAATATAAAGCAGAACCCTTGAAAAATCTAACCTAGTTGATGGTTTATTTGTTTCTTTCTCAGCACCAGATTCAACCGTTTTTGTCGATGTGAGACTGAATGTGACTAAAAACAAGAAATTAAAAACACATTCACACTGTGCTACACAATACTTTAGAAAAGTGTTTAGCACCAATGAAAATATCACACACCTTTCTCCTCTTCGTTACTTCGTTCCAGCTCAGTTGGACATGATTCAGACTAAAACAGATTGTGTTCGCGTTAAAGGCACAGTTCAGAACAGTTCAGCCTTTTGAATGATGGTTTTTAAGGCGCATTTCAGCACTTTTAATTAGACAATTCCCATTATAGACTAATTTTAAAACTAGGCAAGGAGATGCAAATAAATCACCACAGCTAGAAAGAACATACTAAAATTAGTAAAATTGCAAAGTTTGGTTGCGAAATGTTGTAAAATGTGGAAGATATAGCCTTGCAAAGTTTGCAAATTTTGTATACTTTTGTATTGCGTGCGCAAATTCCTACCATTTTCGGCCCAAATGTGGTAGCAATTACCGCACGCAATACAAAAGTATACAAAATTTGCGAACTTTGCAAGGCTATATTTTCCGCATATTTTACAACATTTCGCAATCAAACTTTGCAATTTTACTCATTTTAGTATGCTCTTTCTAGCTGTGGTAATATATTTGCACCCCCTTGTCTAGTTTTAAAATTAGTCTATAATGGGAATTGTCTATTGAAAAAACTAACTAGGAAAATCAACTAAGCATAATTCAAGATCAGCAAACTCAATGTTTTAAATATTTTAAAACATTTTTATTGTTAAAAACATTGAGTTTACTGATCTTGAATTATGCATAATTAATTTTCCTAGCTAGTTTTTTCAATTAAAAGTGCTGAAATGCGCCTTAAAAACCATCATTCAAACGCTAGGAGTAGCCGATGGGTAGATTTGAAAATTGAAAATCTGAGAATTGGTCACCAGATGAATTTTCATTTCAGGCACTGCTGTCTACAAAAAGTAACTGCATGAGTTAGTATGTTTTTCTATCTTTTAGATTATGATTATCTGATATAAATGTATATTCTACCTGATCACCTTTTCTGGCCAGTTCTCTCTCTATTTGTTTCTCAATGAATTTGGCTGAAATATTACACAACTAGTCAATAAGGTTAGCATGGTGTATATGTATATACATGGTGTATACAGGGGATATTGTAAACCTTGTACTTTTACAAACTGTAACTTTTAATTTGTACCTGTTTTTTCGTCATCATCCATTTCCATTTTTTCTTTATTTTCTGTAGCCTGATTAAACAGAAAGGTAAAATTATACGTTTTCTTTTATTTATTACAACAAAAATCCCTCTAACGAAAATCAAATATCATTGTCTAGAAGTCAGAGAAAATATCAATTTTAATACCTTTTGTCTTGCAAGCGTTTCAGGATCCCTGTCGATGTAAGTGATAAACCACCCTTTCTCTGTGTTGTCAACTTTGCACTTGCCTGGAGAATAATTGACAGACACAGTCAGATACTTTCTATTTCCTGAATGCCACAAATTTTTTAGACGGTTCTAATTATCGAACAACTTCAGAATGGGTAATACCAGGATGGATCCACACTCCCCCTATGGAGGAAATTCCTGCCAACAGGACAGAGATGGGGAAAATATACTTCTGATAATTGTAAAATGTATCACCTGGGAATAGGGGGCTAACATCCAATTTCCTCTGTTGGGGAGCTGCGGATGTTTTCTGGAATGGCCCAATGGTTAAATTAGTCAAGTTTTACCTTCACGGCCCAACCATTTGATAAACTCTGTCAGAGTTTCCCACTAAACAAAGTAGAAATCTTTCAATTTTCTCATAGTATTCAAAAGCTATGAGGAAACTGTCAGAGAAGCTTAACATTTTCCAAGTGTGTGCTATTTTCTTAGTATCCAGTCGGGATACAAATCATTCACATGTTGGTATCCGAAATCAAATTTCAGACTCTGCACTGTAATTGTGGCATTTATAATCCACATCACTCAAATTACCTGTGTTGCATTCATGTGTAGATGGTTTCTGTCGCTGATAAATTCTTGGTAGACCACATTGGAATGGACACGCCGAGTGCCTTATTGGGAAAACCAATGAATATTTAGTATCAAATAAATGGACTAGTACATGTATATATCATCCTATAAAATACACTAGGAAATTTGTTCATTTACACCACTACCAACATTGCCACATAGACAAACTTTCTAGGGGGGGGGGGAATGCAGAAAAATTTTCACCCCCCTCATTCCCAGAAATTTAAAGTAAATTGCTTGTTGGATTAATGACAGTAGTATGATTGAAATAAGGATTTTAATTACCCTTTCGGTGGCAATGCGCCCAGATGTGCCCTACTTTATTATTTTACTCTGTCTAATGCCAGATGATTTTACTCGCCAGGGAGAGAGTGCTGCCACTCGATGGGTTAATCATGAGACTTCATTATCTGCCCATGCACCCTGTTAACCCTTTAAGTGGCAATGCACCCAGATGCATCTTAGTACTTTATTATTTTACTCTGTCTAATGCCAGACAATTTTATTCATCAGGGGGAGAGTGCTGCCACTCAATGGGTTAAATGTTAAACTAAGACTACAAACAAGAATTTTGAACTAAGACAACAAATCTCAAAATTTCCTGGGCGACTTTGCTTCCTTACCTCCACCCCGTCCACACTACCGACTGTGCACCCCTTCACTCACATCCCTCCTAAATTTCAGGCAACCCCCTCCCGAGCAAAATCTGAAAATCTGTGTATGCATTGCCACATAACTTACCAAATCGCCTTCTAAGCAATAACATAAAGTCATCTTCAAATTCCCTGAAATGAAGCAAGTTAAGAATATTGCCAAATATTACATCTATTTATGAAAACTGCATTAAAATTGGACTAGTCTTGTACATACTTTGAGAAAGTGTCAAGAAATTTATCTGGATTATCGGCAAACAACAGCAGTTGTCGTTGATGAGATTCTGACGTACAGTGACACTTGAAACCATTCTATAATAGAGCAAATTTAGGTGGTGGCAACAGGATGTGACATCATGGTTTTGATGTATTCAACATCAGGGTTTAAATAAATAATATCTTTTTTGTACAGGCAATTTTTTTCAGGCTCTGGTCGATGCATTTGCATAACCGTTACAAAGCTAGCTGTCGCCTACCCTGGATTCCAGAGCCTTCGACAGTAAATAATAAATTGAAATGTCGCGAAGGCTCTGGTTCAACGGGGCGATTCTTTGATTAAGCCCAGTGGCGTAACTACTATGGGCTCAGACCGGGTGAACCCGGGGGCCCCAAACCCAAATGGGGCCCCCCAGGCTTATGCGATAGGGCAAAAACATTGGCCAGGGCCTCTGATATGTTACAATGTCGTTTTATGACCATCAGAATTCTGTAAAATCTCTCCCCAAAGTCCAGGAAATGGCATTTCAGAGAGTCTAGATTCAAAAATTTTCTGGATGACCATGCCCTGGACCCCCTAGAAAACTTGTGCATATACGGCGCTCGACTCGTGCCTTTGGCACTTCTACTAGGGGGGCCTTCGAAAATTTTGAACCGGGGGCCCCTTGATATAACGTTACGCCACTGATTAAGCCGCGCCAATCACAAAACGGAATGGTTTTAGTACAGATTAAACCACTAATTCTGTTTTGGCACGGCTTAATCAAAGAATCGCTCCGTTGAACCAGAGCCTTCGCGACATTTCAATTTATTATTTACTGTCGAAGGCTCTGGAATCCAGGGTAGCTGTCGCCATGTTCCTAGCCAGTGCATTTATGAGGCATCCCCATGAAAATATTCAAAATGGCAGATATTCATGGGGGCGAATGCCTCTCAAGCCCATAAAGCACACTGGCTGGGATAGGAACATGGCTAGTTCCTGTGGCAATTTTTGCACTACTGTATATTTTAATAATTTTGGAGATTACAAAAAATATTTTACAGATGCCGACCACTATTATCTACTACTTTGGACTAAAATATGGCTGGCTACATTTGTATAAATTACGTACTACGTAGTGGTAGTAGTATAAAAGTACGTATACACTAATCAGTATACTTGACAAAATTTCATACCTCGTCCCGACATTGTTTTTGACACATCTGACAATACCATCGCAATTTCTGTAATCCTTTAGCTTTAATTTTGTTACTGATAGCTTTAGCAGTCAGTGGTCCCGCTTTTTCTTTGCCCATTTTGCTGAAATTCTCGAAAAATTCACATTTTTCTAAAACATTTCTTACCAAATTTCAAAAAAGTTTTTTGTTTTTATTCTACCACGCATGATCGGAATGGAGTAAAACCGCTAGCCTAGTTGATTGATCTCGCAAATCCAGCCCGCAAACGCCTCATATTCACCCTAAAATTGGGCAACCAAGTAGGAAAATATCAGAAAAAATTAAAATATCATAATTTTAATAGATTCTTTTAGGTTTATTCAGTGATTTTTATAGACGTTTTGTGTTTGACTTATGGAATCTGATCTGGAAAGTGCTGTTGAGGAGTTGTAAGGGTTAACTTTCTTTTGTTTTGTATTATTTATTTGCACGTTCATATTATATTATAGAATGATATATTGTCATGTGACCAATGGACTAATCTGATATTGACCATTATTTTGATATAAACTTGGTTTATTTTGTGTTTTAGGATGCAAGAAAGAGGGGTAGTTGGTGTGATTTGCACAAATCAAGAAGGCCTTGCACTTACTGGTATTGACTTAAAACTGTAGGGATGTGCGGTCTGCCGGATAGGGATATACTGATATCCGGCAAAATATAAACATCTTGCACTATCTGGTGGCCGGTAAAATTTGCCGGACGTTTACCGGATAGTACTGGAACTTTTATTATAACCACAAAATTGTCTGCTCTGCTTTAAGATATTGTGAAACACAAACAACTAGTCTACTAGATATGTGACACATTAAAATGAAATTCCAGTTAAGTTTTTTGTGGTATAAACTGCTCTCTGCTTTTCTTGTCTGATGATCCTTGTGCCACATACTAAACAGACATTACAATATTTTATGACAAAAAGATAGTGACGTATTGTCCAAGTTCCACCATCAGTTATTACCCAGTAGAGTGCTATCCGGTACCATCCGATAACTGTCAAAGCAGTATCCAGCACATCCCTACTAAACTGTATTTCTATTAGATAGTTCCCTGACTGGAAAGTTTGGAAATTTCACATCCGAGATTTAGAAAATATAGAAAGTATTGAAACTGGACAACTGCATAAAGAAAGTGTCTGCAAAGAGTCTATTAGTATTAAGACATGTTTTTTTATCATTTTATTTTTTAGTTGATGGGTCGGCATCAGAAGTACATGCTGGTTTAGTGTCGGGTATTGCTCAGGAAGCAAGAAAACTTTTTCCTGAAATTGATTTATCACCAATCGTTGTCCTAGAATCTGATACGTGGTAAGAAACTGAATTATCACACTAAAGAGCACAGGAGTGAAAATCTCGTATAAGTGCATCAACTTTTCTTTGTTTGTTTTCTAGTAATCTTTTGATCAGATCCCACGAAGGAACGACGACCGGCGTATTCAAAGTCCCATCGTAATTAATGACATTGATAACAATAGAAGAAATAACGAACATTTAATTAGTAAACTATGTACATAAATTAAATAATGGTGAATAAAAGATTTTGATAAATAAACATTATAGCTGGATTATTGGGGAGTCATATTTAGTTTATTGAAGGAAATTTCGTACTTAGGGATGGCTGCATATAAATATATTGTCTATTCTGAGGTTCTAATCTTCGGAAAGAGTAGTTAAACGTGATTGACTGATTAAAATGTCTTGGCACACATCTGCCAGTGTCCATGGATAGATGCAAACGACGGTAGGGGAGGAAATTTCAAATTTGGTTCGTTTTCAAGTGGAAGCATAAACCAAGATGGCGGACGTGACAAGTCAACAAATTCAACAAGATTGGGAAAATCGTGAATTTATCGAGATTTTATCTGAAAGCATTAAGAATATAGCGAAGTTTTTGAATAATTTTGGTAAGTACTTTGTTTTACATTTTATTAGATGTGTGAATTTAGGGGTTTCTACTGAGAAATAATATGAATGTTGTGTTTTGGGTGTATCCATATATAAAAATACTAGCACATTCCAGTGCGTCTATTGTGTTTAAAAAGAGTCATTTGCCTGTTATAATTGTTTTAGATATGTCTTGTCGTGGAAAGCTAGCGAAATTGGATGAAAAGTTGACACTGATGGAACAAAAAGTAGAATATATCGAAGCAAGGGTGTGTGAGAATTTTATGAACATAATTACGTATGTTGATGTAGTGAATGAGTGAAATAACATTTGATGTATTTATTTGTGATTTACAGGTAACGAAGGGTGAAGCACTCTCGTGATGCCAGAATTAATGAATTGAGAGACTAGATAGAGACCACACAAGACATTGTTTCATAAGTAATAGACAACAGTTAAGCTATTTTAAGCCAATGACGTTTTTGTAAACATGGACCTCAACCGAAAATTGGTCAAACCTTGACCTTGATCGCGTTTTGCGGTCAATCCTTGACCGCATTTCGCATCATAGCATTCGTGTCAGGAAGCGAAAAACTTTAAAAACTTGAAAATCTTACGTTTAGTCGTATGTGTTGAAAAAGAAAACGTCGTTTGCTTATAAAGCTCCTTAATATGTAACGAACACCGAGTGTAAATAACTAATTGACAATGCTTTTGTAAAATACAAATATAAAAAGTCAAAAAATCTAACTTGTTTTAGATTGCTGTGTGATGTTTATATTCTGAGTGTATATCCACACCGGGCAGACTTGAAAAATATGCCTGGCCACGGTGGGATTCGAACCTACGACCTTTAATTACACTGACATCGAAGGAACTAGACTCAGTTCCGAAATATCGCATACTCGAACCGACCTGACCTCGTAGCTCAGTTGGCAGAGCGTTGGCTAGTATTCCAAAGGTCGTAGGTTCGAATCCCACCGTGGCCAGGCATATTTTTCAAGCCTGCCCGGTGTGGATATACACTCAGAGTAACATCACAAACATCTTATTCACCTGAGTACATTACACCAACACAGCAAATATCTTGTTTTAGATTGTTTGCCTAGGTCAGGGATCCGAGTCACATTCATTAAAGGACCTGGAATTTCCTTGAATTTGAAAAATACATGGAGAACTTCGACGTTTCGAGCGAAGGCTCTTCGTTCGAATCGTCGACGTTCTACTTGTATTTTTTAGGTAGTTATATCCCTTACTAACTTCCGACGAAGGACCTTCGCTAGACTTGCCACAAGTCGACTTCTTTTCTAATTCACTGTGAAAAGGGGGGGGACCCACGCTGAGAAGGAGATAGGACACTCCCCCTGCCAAAACTACACTCCAAAGAAAAACGGAGTTTGCGAAAATCTAGGCCATCGCTCGAAGCGTCGAAGTATTGGCGCAGACGATTGAAAAAGAAAGGCGTCAGGCCTTGAAAGTACTTCAAAATTGATTCATTTATTGATGTTCTTGAAAGGCCTAGAAAAGTCCTTGAATTTTATCAGATTATTGGAGTAGACATCTTGCATGAATTATGGTTTGATTTACGTGATTGGCAACCTAATCTCAGCGTTGAAGATTAACGTTGATCCAATTTGCATTTTCAATCCTTTTTCAACGTCTATCCAACCGTCTGGGAGATAATTTCCGACGTTGATTCAACGTTGAATAAACGTCGTTTCGCCGCTGGATATTATACAAATAATGAATGTTTATTCGTGCAATGCCAATGGTAAGAATATTTTCATGAGGTGAAAGATGGAATGTCCCATTGCACGAATAAACATTCATTATTTGTTTTATATAATACCAAAATAGACTAATAGATTCGTATGAGAAGCATTTTGACGGATGCGATTTATCGAAAACACTAAGAGTGCAATGGAATAAAACGTATACTACAATTGCACTCGTAAAGAGTGCAATGGAACGTATTCCATTGCACTCTTGGGAAATGGAATTTTCTATTCAATATCACGTGACCATAAACAGCCAATTAAACGATCAGAATTCAATAAGGTATTATATAAATATAAATATAGAACATTCCGATCACTGGATAGTGACTGGATGTCACTTTTGTTACATGGATGTCACTATGTTATATGTGGTGTACAATGCAGAATACAGTTTGGAAATACACTTGCGCCAACCTTGCACTAGGATCTTCACTTCCGCGTCCGTGCCATCTCTCATTCTATTAACTGTGGTACCATGGATAGGAGGAATACAGGTAAAGATCCTGACAGCCTCCCAAGGGGGGGGTCTGTGTTTCGTATTCACTTGAAAAGTTTTCCCTCGTTCCCAACAAATAATTCACCATGTTCCCTATTATATGATTGTCCCATTGCAAAATATTCCCTAGAAACCGCTGAGAGATGGGAGACCCTCGCAATATGCTATCATAATAATATAAAGTCGAAAACGAGGTGTATTATTACACAAAATCAGATTTTTATTGCACAGAAACACAGTTTGCCATAAGTTATAGTTTACAATTTGCACGAACGTGGCGCCGTTCAAAATCTTCTACACATAATTATAAGAATGTTTTTGTCCACCGATACTAAGATTTACAATAGTTAGATTGTTTTTAATAGTCATTCTGTAGGCGTTTAAAAACTAACGCAATTGTAAACTACTTCTACAGTCCTGGTCAATCGATATATGGTCTGGAAAATCTACGAAAGTGTTGTTAATAGAATATAAATAGGTTCGGCGAAACTCATTAGAATAACAATAGAATTCATTATCTATGTTAGTCAACTTTTATGCAAAAATGTGGCACTTCGCGGTTGTCATGTGCGTATTGTGTTTTCGATTTTAAGAAATCTTTAAGTTACCCAAGTCAGATTACTTTCTTAAAACATTGCTATTGGTTGGTTGGTTAAAAATACAATACGCACATGACGGTGAGAGACCACATTTCTGAATAAACCTGAAACAAAACGATAATAAGTTATATTGTAATTCTAATGAATCTTCAAACATCTTTTCTATTAAACCATGTGGCGAAAGCCATTGTTTTACTTTTTGTTCATGTTTATGCGACAATGTATTTTTGGCATGACGAAGCAATCGTCCAATGACATCATCATTGGAATCATTGATTCGATAATCATTATTCGTAGTAATTGAAATATTAATATATACGGTCTCAACACAAACTCGTAGCTCACTATGCTAGAGTTTACAAGCAATATCATATTATTTTCACTTTTACCAATCCACAGAAACAAACTACATTAAAAAGTGTAGAATTACAGTGTAGGTCTTACCGAACAGAACGGTATTTGAAATTCACCATACACGACAGTCTGAGTGTTTCAGCTTGCATTCCTATTGGAGTTGAACCAGCAACATCCCCTGGAATGACCCGTCTGATTCACTTTATACTGTACCACGGTATAGATGAAATTCTTAACAGTTCCAACAAGTTAAAGGGAGGGGAGCCCGCCCCATATTTACAGGGACTTCCGTACTTGATCCCATTGTAACAATGGAAAACGACGTCAAGCCATAAAGGGACGCGAAAAGTCCGCATGGTTTTATGCTGTCTCATGTTTTTTTCACTTTCATATAATTTTTGTGCACTTTCATCACGAATGAACGTAATAAATAAATAAATGAATAAATAAACAAATCTGTTTCCTTGTCTCGAAACAATTATTCAATAGCAACTTGGCTGTTTTCAACTGCAATATTTTTTTGCTTGGGATAAAAGCTTAGTTGATGCATTTTCAACATCATGTTTGTAAAACAGTCTTCAGTTTTTAACTGGCCTTACTAACCATATGTCAATTTTCCATATCAACTATGCATGATTAAACTCTATGAAACTACTTCAATCGGCAGCAAATTAACAAAATGAAGTCTAATTAAACCCACAAGTCAACGAAAAATGCTTTAAAATTGTAAATATGCAAAATCCTGTTATGAAAATGCCAATTTAATCTACATTCTACAAACTCAGCCCACTAAAATTTAGATGCTAACATTAACAAGCAATTCAAATAGTAAATTTCAGCTTACATGAACTATAAACCTTCACAAAAATAGTTCGTTTTTTGGCTATATATATATCTATATATCTACTGGGCTACAACTAAAATTCTCATAACATTTAAATTCTGATTGATTCGGATAGAACAGTCACCACCGCTTAATATTTGCAAATCCTACGTGGTAACGAAAGGGGGAAAATTTAACTTGATTATACTATAAATTTAATTATAATATATTCATGGCCAAATCACAACGTCAATATGAAGCAATGTATTGTTGACTTGGTAACACGATAAACTCAATTAACTATAAAGACTATTCGTTCGAAAGAACGTTCAAAAACTTGCCAAATGCCATCTTTTTCCGGCATACTTTCTTTGTGACGCAATATGCATATGGTGAGACAAAATTCAAGATGGCGGACGGTATAGGAAACAAGAAAAGACGACTGAAAACTAAGATAAACTCTCAAGTGGAGAGGCAAATATAATTTCAGTACCTTTGAAAGCCAAAATTCGTTATTTATTTTCACTATATTCAAATTTCACAAAAACGGTACCAATATTCGAGGGCTTACATATATTAGCGGTGGTGCATTATAATTTATTCTTTCTTAATGGAGAAGTACTTACTCCTGTCGTAGTCGTTGAGATTTTTATGACAGACAATTTGGAAACACGTCGAGCTACCTTGACGGGCGATAATGGTCGACCAGGCAAGGAAAACCTCCCAGATTCGGTACAACCTTACGCCATACTTCGCCGAAATGCTAGCTTTCACATCGGGTCGCACCCAATTCTTGTACCATCGATGGATGGTGTAGGAATAATGGATCCCGATGGTCTCGACGTTGGCAATTTCAAATCCGGCCGCTTCCAGTTGTTGGACGACAAAACTCAACGGGCAGCTCGCATCCGCTCCGGGAAAGACGTACTTATCCATGAACAGACCCCATACGAAATCTTCCCACTGAAATGCACGACGAAGGCCAGCGATCTGTAGAAAGAACACGCCGTCATCTTTAAGGAGATCCCGGACTTGACACAAGAACGATTGGAAATGTAGTATTCCAACATGTTCGGCCATTTCCAGACAGGTTATTTTGTCGTAGCTCTCTTGCGGGATATCTCGGTAATCAATACACATGAAACTAGCCTTCGCGTTTAGGTCCTTTTTTTCCGCAACACCTCTGGCATATCCAACTTGGTTTTTACTGATCGATACTCCGGCCGCATTTGCCCCGCGTTCTCCCGCCGCAAAGTTCACAAGCGTTCCCCATCCACACCCAATGTCCAGCATCTTGTCACCAGGCTTCAGCGCGATCTTATCGCAGACTTTGTTCAGTTTATTAGTTTGTAACTCTTCCAAAGTATCGCCGTGTTTGCGTAAAAATCCAGCCGTGTAGACCATCATGGGCCCTAAGAACGCCTCGTAGAAATCGTTCCCGCGATCGTAGTGGTCTCGGACTTGGTCCAAATCTTGTAAGCGCGAATGACTTAGTAACTCAGGCAGAAAATTACAGCAAAATATTTTGACATGATTCCAAGTGAGAGCGAAACACGCGAACCGTTCTCGCTGCTCGAAACATTCTAACACATCGCCCTTGAAATCGACCTTCTCGTCCGCATAAGCTTCGACTAACGTTTCCAAAGGAATCATTTTCGACGCGTACGTTTTGCCAAACGAGGCATCGCGGAATTCAACAAAATCGGCCAACCTCGACGGCTTTGTTTGACGCCCGATTCTTAAGTAATTGAAAACCAAAATAAACGAAAGAAAAATCGGGAGAACGCACAGGAGCGCTACGACTGGATAAAACCACCACGGTAGACGAACGAGGTAGATTATTAGGGCAGGGATCCCGAGGATTAAAGCGAACAAGGTTTTGTACGATACGTTGTACCAGGGTAGATTTTTGATAGCACTTGAGGTCGCTTTGTGAAAACCATTTGAATGAGCGTGGTTTCCATTTGAGTGAGAAACATAACCGTTCTTCGTTGTAGCGTCCATATTTCGAAACGCCTGTCTCAAGGCAAGCCACGAATGATGCTAGAATAATGTACGCGACTCCTTGTTTGCGAGTTATCTGAACGGCTATGAAAGGTTGACGATAAATTCTGATTGGATATGCTCAGAAGCTCGCGAAACACGTCATCAAATTAAGATAATTTGCATTCGAGTAACAACAACTGTTAGACTAAAAGGTCATATCTCTTATGACACTTTTTATAACACAAACTTTACAACTTTCTGTTTATAAATATATGAATATTTGGAGGTATATTTTACTGCTAACTTCTAAACGAGTACGTTGTTTTTGGATTAAACACAAGTAAAAGAAAATATAAATTTTCGGTTGCCAGATGTTGCCTACTAAATTATTCAGATGGACTAAACCGCACTTTGTTCCTCACGTGTACTTTACAAGTGCTTGATTTATGCAAATTAGACAGGTGTTGTGTCAAAACCACGACAAAAGATATGCAAGCCGCCAAAGCAGTGAATTGGAAATATAAATGCTTCAGTCTTGCGAATGTAATTACAGCTGAATTCAAATATCAATTAGTTATACTATGTTTATAATGATGTTTACCGAACGACAGGCGTGATATAGCAACATATTTCATTTTCACTTTATGTGACCGTACAGGACTTCTGAAGGAAAGGTTTTGAAAGAGGTGTAAACTGTCAAAGACTTATATATGTTTTGTGAATACTTGGTTGCTTTCACGAAAGATAGTGTTGCAAATTGGAAACTCATTTGCAAAGATTCATAAAGACATCTGCACCTGATCGATTGTTACAAGTAGTTACAATGCAGTGATTGGCGACCGTAATGACGCTGGGAATATTGTATTCACCTTGTGTCTCGTGAAAACGGTTCTGTTCAACATTGTTCAGTGTTTGAACAAGAATTAGGATTTATTTGGCTTCAGAAAACATATGACAAGTGCTACACATTGTGTCTGTTTACCTTCAGATAATCTGCCTATCTTTTTCTTGAAGCCAAATCTGAATCCCAGATAGCGTTTCAGTTCCCAAATCTGAAGATAGCGTTTCAGTTCTATTCATTTCAATGCTGTTTTCCAATTCAATCGTGTCTTATAGGCCTAACGTAGCGTAGAATTTTCTTTTGTAGAAATTTTTTTTAAATTTTTTTTCTAAATTTTTTTAAACTTTTTTTTGTTTGTTTTAGCTTGCGCAGTCATTAGTGCCATTTCAATGCTCGTGAAACAAAAGCCATACGCTACGTTTGGGTACAATATGTAAGGCTAACAGGCCTGAACATACACGTGAGTCATGAGTCAACCTCGTTCCAAGGGCCTCTCGGCCACGCGCGAGTGAAAATGGCTCTGGGGACGAGAATGGATTGAAATGGAAAATGTTTTAAAGGAAAATTACTTATTCACAAAAAATTACATTGTCCAGAGGTATCCATCGACAAGGAAAAGGACTGAGATTCGTTGTCAAATGAAAATGTATTTTCTGATTATAAATATTACTTAAACATCTCGTAAAATCTAATAAGTATTTAATTGTGTTGTCCAATTTCCCAGTACGTGTGCTTATCAAACGATTGAGTTCAGTTAAATGGATTTCTATTCTGGCATAATGAGAACGATATATAACAGTTTTGAATTTGAACAGTTTTGAAAACGCTCGATACCGCAGAGTGAAGTCGAAATCAGAATGAGAAGAAAAAAATTCCACTTTACTCGAAAGAGGACCTCCTTGAAAAGTACCTTTCGGTGAAGAGCTTTCCTCTTAAAATATTTATTTAAAAAAGTGTCAAAATATGACATAGCATTGTATTGGAAAACAGGCTATAACCCGGAAGGCATTTTATTGCTGACCGTATTTTTAATGCCAGAAGTTTTGCCTGTATTTTTTCAGGTTGTTAAATCGCTCTCAATCTGTAGGTTTAATTCTTGTGTTATTGTCACTATACCTAAGCTGGCACAAACTGTTCGAGTTTTTAATACACTATAGAAGTTATCCATGTCAAAAACTTCAAAGAAATCCGAGGTCAAAATGGATATTTGAGTATGACAGATTATTATCATTTGAATTGCTAATGGTTCATTAGTACAGCTAATGAGGTGACGCCATGTGTAATATACATGTGTTCATCACACTTTCGCTTTTCCGCAACAATGTGAATGAAGCATGTGCAATAATACGGACCGGCGACTCGAGATTAATATGTTCGACTAATATATACAAAGTCGGGGAACAATGCGGAATTTTGGCATGGAGAATTCTTTCACTTTTTGCTTGTAGAATATAGAAAATATTTTAAAATTCTTCTTTCTGGTGTTGTGTGCTCAGGTGAAGATATATGTTTGTGATGTCGCTCTGAGTGTTTCCACACCGGGAAAGCTGAACCGACTTGACCTCGTATTGTAGCTCGGTTGGTTGGTCATCGGTCAAGCAAACTCTCCAGCTTGCCTTGTGTGGACCATTGGTGCAGTGGACACGCTCAGAGACAAAATCACAAACATAGAATAGTTTTCTGACGGAATGAGGAATTTTTTAATGCAACTTTAAGGTATAATTCCGCAGTAATTGTTCCCGAAATGAGAATGTGCTGAAACTTCCCAGGCATGGAGTTTATGATATACTTAAAGTAAAATCACACAAAAAAGTCAGGGTCACCGAACTCGTTAAGAAGATATGACAATCACAATATACCACCTTTACCCCAACATGGCGCCATCTTGACGCTCATTACGAGTAACAGCAAAATCACAACAGCCCGATATTTATTGACGTTTTTAGCGCGGATTTTGCTTTAGTAAACCTATCTTGTAATTATTTTTGATGAAATATTGTGTTTTGAGCAAAATGAAACTACTAACGTGTACAATTCTGATCCACAAATGTCTTTTCCACATTTCTTTACATATCTTTCTTTGAGAACATGCATTGATAAAGGATGGTTTTTCAAGATCCAGAAATGATTTTTCTTTTAATTTCGGATATGAAATGTAAAATGCAGTAAAGAAATAAATTATCAGTTAAAAAACGGGGGTCACCGATCTTTTTAGGGAATTGTGGCATTAAAGGCCATTAAAACGTGAAATACAAGTGAATAAATATACTACAGACACAGGGAACCCTAGCTACACTTTTGTATGCCTTTTTTGAAAACATTGATTTTAACGTAATTTTTTGCACGAATGTAACCAAAGATGTTTTGAAGTAACATAAAATTGTCATAAAATGATATTTTTTAAACGGTACGTATAATGGATGAAATTATAAGTTATAAGATGTGCGCAGTAAAAGTGCGCAATGCCAAACTGCGGAATTACCTTAAACACGGAATTTTTAACTTTAACAATTTAATACGGAAGTCAATTTTTCCAAATCCCCCCAATGATAAAAGCAGGTTTCTCCAACAGGTTTTGACAAGGAAACGTGAAATTGACAAGCTTTCTTGACAATTGTCTTGGTTTAATAAACGCCAGTCATTCATGGCCGACAACGGAAGTGTTAATCTATACAGAGTTTTAGACGCTACTTAAAAAACACTTAACTAAACATATTATATTTAATTATACTTGATAGCTCTAGCATCAAGTGGAAGCCTTTGCGGTAGGAAACCGAACAATCTTCAAATGCGATTGAAGCAAAATTCAGGGTTTTCAAAATAAGCCGGTGGCCGTCAATCTGGCGGGTGTCATGAGGTTTACCGAGGGTGACCTTGAAATATCAATTAATTCAAGGTCACGAGGTTGACTTTGAAATATCAATTCTGCTCTCCTTCTTCCACTCTTAGCTTTCAAACAAAATTATTTTTCCTCGACCTGGTCTACTTTATACAGTAGCTGATGGGCACTAGCAAAATTGGGGACAAAACTTCGATAATTTATTCTCAATATTTACAGATTCATCGTATATGTACAATACATCATGTCACTGCCTCCAAATATTGATGTTTCGGAGTAAAATCCCACAGTTTGACTGTCCTATCGTACGAGCCAGATACAATAGCAAAGTCATTAAATTGCATACAGGTGACCCCGTCGCTATGGTAACGAAGCGTCAGCAGACGTTGTCCAGTTGCAAGTTCCCACACCTGCAATTATTTGGCAAACAATCAGATTTTGGGAGATTCAAGCCTTCGATTGATTATTACTACAGGGCTAGCCTGCGAGCAGGCTCTCTGGCAGTGCCTGCTCGCCAGCTATATAGGGCCTTCATTGACAACAGCAAAATTGAATGCTGACGAAGTTACCCTGATTAAATAAAAGTTTCATTCATTCATATAGTGAATTGAATCAAACCAATGACCTTAGATTTGATTGTTCGTTGCACTACCAAGTTAGCTACGAAATCAAGTCGGTTCAAGTATGTTAAAAACTCGGCTAGCTGCTCGATTCTCAACACACTTTTTGGTACTTGAAATCATTATATAAACTCCTCTCGGTGTACGATATATCACTTGAAAAGCTCATCGTGTTTGATATATAAGTAGTTAATATACAAACCTTTAAAGTTTTATCATCTCCACCACTGACTATTCTCCAACTGTCCACTTGTAAACATCTAAATAATATTAAAATAATACTTTATCTCACACTATATACACCACACACACTGCACATCATAGCATATAGCATAGCATACAATACAATACCATAATAATATCACACATTACAATACAATACCATACTTTACCTACCATACCATACCATACCATACTATCCATACCATATCATACTATACCATACCATACCATACCATACCACACCACACCATACCACACCATACTATATACCATACCATACCATGCCATACCACCATACCATACCATACCACACCATACTAAACCATTACCATACTATCCATACCATACTATACCATACCATATATTCCAGTACAAATTATATCATTATATACCAGTATACCACATCATATCTAGCTATATCATAAAATAACATGCACACACCACACAATACCATAACCAAAATGATACCACGAACCACACCACAACAGACTGTATTGCAAAGAATAAAATCTATATCAAAGACACCACCTACCTTACTACAGCAGTATGCCCTTCAGATGTTATCCAATCTAACGTCCCGTAACACTAAAAACAGAACGTAACCACGTAAGTGTTACTTTAGCTTCTGACATTCATGTAATATGTATGAAGAAATTGGCTCAACTTAATTTCGACAAGATGTGTTCGCAACAGGCTTGTAGGAAGCTTGCCAACAAGTTGTAATAATGCTGTTATTTTATCAAGTTGCTACAAGGTTGTCACTCACAACTTGTTGACAAATTGTTGAATTGCAGGACGATAACAAGTTGTTGAAAGAACTTGTAACAAGTCTGTTGAGCTCAACAATTTTGTAGCAAGTTGTCAACAAGTCGTTGACAACTTGTTAACAAGCTGGGAACAAGCAGTGCGAACACATCCTATTGACAAGTTGTTGAAACAGCATTGCTATAAGTCTGCTGCAGGTTTTTTACAACTTGTGCTTTTTACGTGTGTAGTGAATATAATGAATATTGAAGTTCTGCTTATATTTTTCGGGTAGTTGTACGTATCTTAATCAGGGTTCGTAGTCTCCAAGACCAAACAAAAATATTTAAAGACTTTCAAAGATTTTTTCTGCATATTTTCAAAGACTTTTCAAAGATCTTTGAGAGCAATCAGCTGTCGAAAAATTGCGAGTGTAAGCACCATTTTTACCCGGTAATTAGTCCGATCAAATCACATCCTAAAATGCACCTTTTCGTCGATATTTGCGAAAATCTTGCTTCAATCAATCTCCTTTATTAGCTAGGAAATCGTATAATCAAATACTCACTAAAGCACTTAAAGACTTTTAAAGACTTTCTTCGCTTTTTCACACATTTCAAAGACTTTTCAAAGACCTTAAAGACCTACATTCAAATTTAATGACTTTCAAGGACTTCAAAGACCGCTACGAACCCTGTAAATCCGCAACTCTCATACAACTCTTGTTCTCGTTTGACTGGAACATGAGAGTTGAAAAAATTCTTCATGCAATCTCTCGCTCCTCAACTCTCATGGCATAAATCCACGTATCGTATCGAGTCTGGCGGTCATTTACCTTGCCAGTTGACAGATCCCAGAACTTGAGGGAATAATCCAATGACCCAGTTATAATCTTCATACCATCGTGTGTTAAATTTAGACACGTGACTGCATCTTGGTGTCCATCTAACGTCATGAGACATGTTCCTTCTGTCAAATCCCAAACCTAGATTATTATAATTACAGTATATTTTAGTTGTTACCAACTCCAAATATATGATTTTTATATGTGCAATATTTGGGTCATTCTGAGAAGAAATGTAATATATCTCTATAGTGAAAAACCTCATTTTGGTCAACATTTTCACGGTCAACGTTTCTGGATATGATGTCATTAGATGAATTTTAGCAGCAAAAAAAACACAAAGGAAAATGACTTTACAATTCATCTCATGACATCAGATTCGGAAATTGAAAAGTGAAAAAGTTGATCAACAGATCAAGATGATGTTTTTTACTATTAAGATATATTACATTCTTTTTTAATTGACCCAAATATTACACACACTAAATATTGTATTTGGGGTTAAGTAAATTCGACAGCACTTACCTTAATTTTCTTGTCATAGGAGCCGGAGACGATCTTTTGATCATCAAACTGTACGCATAAAACTGCAGCAGTATGACCTCTCAATGTCAACTGACATTCCCCAGTCTTTAAATCCCACACTTTCACAGTCTTATCATATGACCCACTGACTAATTTCTTCTCATCTGCCTGTTAGAAACAAATAATCTTGTTATATACTAGCTAGCTTAAACTGTAGCCCGCACTCAGGTGCAACTGGACTCGCCTGATACCAAAAAACCTCTTCACTCAGGGTGGATAAGTGATGACAAGTGGTCCATAATATAAATTATCTCACTGCTCTCCTCACCTGAAGACAACGCACTGTATGCAGATGACCCACCATAGTGACCTTACATGAAGCACCGGCCCAGTAAGAAGCAAACGAAAGATCCCAGACCTTTAATAAAGAGAATTCACTGAAATCGAGTCCCTTACAGACGAGCAATTTTTCCTCGACAAGTTTTATTTGCTCGTGTGGATAGCAAAAAATTGACCATTTTTCCTTAACAAGGAGTTGAAAATTTTCAAATTTTGAAGTTGAAAATTTTCAACTTTTAACAATGATATTTTCGGAAAATTTTCTGCCTGTGGAAAAGGGCCTTCAGAGTCATGTAAATAAGGACGAAATTGAATAAAATTCACAATCGAATAGGGTTAGGATTAGGAGTGAGATTAGGGTTACACACGTAAAAGTCTCGCATCTTGTAGCAAGTCTGGCAACAAGTTGTGTTCGCACTGCTTGTCCCAAGTAATAGTTGTCAACGAGTTTGGAACAAACTGTTAACAACTTGTAACAACCTTGTTGATATTATCAGACTTGTTGCAAGGTTGTTCCAACAAGTCCGATACAGTCATGATATAACAATACTGTTACAATCAACCTGTGTCGTCAACCTTGCAACATTCTTGTTATATCATGACTGTATCTGACTTGTCGGAACAACCTTGTATAAACAAGTCTGTTAATGCCATCAAATTTGTTACAAGTTGTTAACAGCTTGTTCCAAACTTGTCCAGGCCTTAAAATATCGGTCGGTCACGGACATTGTCCGACCCATTCGTGAAATTGTCCGACGTTGAAAGGAAACCACCGGACATTCTGTCCCACCCAAGTGAAACTGAGGTTTATTGTTTGTCTGACCCGAGTGTATTTGTGTCCGACCGAACTGTAGCTTTGTCCAACGTAAATCAAAGTTGTCGAAGTCTTTTTTAATACTGCTGTTCTGACAAGCAAGTTAATTTTGGCTTGGAAATAAGTATGAAAGAAACAAATTATTTAATATCTTCACAACATTTACCGTACAGAATTAATACATTGTGCTGATATTCATTTGTGTCATTCAGACTTATTTCCGAGTCAAAACTGAACTGAAGGTCATCGGACATATGTCCGTACCAAACTCAACGTCATCGGACATTTTGCCAGACGTCCCTGTAAATGATATTTTAAAGCCTGACTTGTTGCAACAACTGGGAACAAGCAGTGCGAACACAACTTGTCGACAGCTTGTGAACAGATTTGTATAACAACTTGTTTGCAGACCTGTAACAACTTGTGCGTTTTTACATGTGTAGGAGTAGAGTTGCTAGGATTAGGATACTAAGTCATTGAACTACAACAGTGACTCGGACATTTGACTCGGGCTCGGATTTGACTCGGTTAACCGACAAACTCGTGTACAAGAAATACTTCTATGGTTTTGGCAAACAAAATGCGGCTTTGACATCAGATAAATCGGTTTAACGACATTCCGTGCACACAAACAACAAAAGTTGTCAAGGAAAGCTTGTTGACCGTGCACACAAGAAGGTAAACAATCATATTGTAGTTTTAACAAGGTAATTGCTAGATAGTATACTTCAAAATAAGGTTTCCGTTTTTATAACGTAGAAAAAACCATCCTAACGCAAAACTAAACCTTAACCCTAATAATACTAACCTTAACCCTAATCCTAACCCCAACCCTAACCTAACCCTAACTTATTTAAAAAATTGATATAAAAACAGAAACCTTATTTTGAAGTAAACTATCTAGCAATTTCCGTTTTGACAAACCTTAATAGTACGGTCTGTTGAACCGCTGACCAGTCTGTTTCCGTTCAGATCCAGACAACGAACTGTCCCAGAATGCCCTTCGAGTGTTAACATCAGTTCGGACGGTGTATTACTGATGTCCCAGAGCTGAAAAATGTTAATAATGGTAAATGGTTCAATGTAATTATTTTCTTAGAATGTAAACGAGATGAAGGTACAAGGAACAGTACATGGCATAACATAGAAAATTTATACAAGATTTTGAACAGGATTTGCGGCGGCAGTTTAGTAGCTTCAATTCGGGGGCGCAATCTTCAGAGCTAGTGCGTAATATAGGACAATCCACTAACATTTATAGCTCAGTGGACTCTCACCATAAGAGGCCTGGATACTACTAAGCTTTGTTGTTGTTATAGTTTCTCATGATAGATAGGAGCTCATCCATTTCATGAGAAGACGCTAATAAACTACACTTTATTATACTCTTTAATAAGTTCTCGCTTGAGAATGATGAGAAACTATAACAACAACAAAGCTTAGTGTCCAGGCCTCTTATGGTGAGAGTCCACTGAGCTATAAATGTTAGTGGATCATCTTATATTACGCACTAAGAGCAAACGCTTTTCACCTCTGAGGTTGCTGCGAACTCATGAAGAGTCAATTAACGCTATATACCGAAAGTCGTGAGTTTTCTTCGGTTTCTTCCCGAAGGAAATGTTGACAGGGTGGGTTGGGATTAGCCTCTAACTGACCCTTCCACCGTAGCTGTACTCCGTGATCAGATAACAGTCTAAAGGCCCATTTCCACTCAAGAAAAACTTCCACGGACAGAAAATTTTCCGAAAATGTCATTGTTAAAAGTTGAAAATTTTCAACTTCAAAATTTTTTTCCGAACGGAAAATTTGTGTCGGCCAATCACATTTTACAAAATTTTCTTCCCGCGGAAAATTTTCTTGAGTGGAAATGGGCCTTAAAGGTGACCGCCAGAGGCGCCCTTAGAAAGCCTTCGACTCGATCAGGTTGAGCTGCGTCCTTCGTAATTCAGCTTAGCTCTCAGCTGCAAGTAAGGATGATTTGCACCCCCCCCCCCCCCCGCTTCCTTCCTTACTTATGATATGAACATGCATGTACATACTTTAATAGTCTTGTCAGATGATCCACTAACAATCCTCGTATCATCAAATTGAACACAGGCGATACCTAAACATGTCAACAAAGGGGTTCACATATAAACAGTTAAGCCGGTTACAGACGAGCAAGTTTTCCATGACAAGATTTCCTTGACAAGTTTACCTTCTCGTGTGTATGGTCAACAAGTTTTCCTTGACAAGTTTACTTTCTCGTGTGTACAGTCAACAACTTTTCCTTGACAAGTTCTGTTGCTGGTGTGCACGGAATGTTGTTAAACATTTATCTCACGTCAAGGCCGTATTTTGTTTGCCAAAACCATAAAAGTATTTCTTGTACATTTGTCAAGTTTTCCTTTGGCGGCCGTACACGCGAACAAATTTTCTTTGTCCAAAAGCTGGCATGACTAGTTTTGAAACATGGCTCCTTGGCAAGGAAAAAATGCCATTTTCTGGCCTGCACACGAGTACGTAAATAAAACTGGTCAAGGAGATTTGTCAAGGAAAACGTGCTATGTGTAAAATCGTTTGGTGCATATAGGGGTGCATTGCGTACAAGTCAGTGAAAATTGTTTCCCAAAAGAAATTAAATTTCAGCAAACCTTGATTATGTCCTTCAAATGTACGAAGTTTGTATTTTCCATTCAACCAGTTTCTCTGAAGCAAATATCTCTCGGCAAAAACTTTCTTCCACTGCAAAAAATTGACAACATTCGAATAAATTCCACCAAATTTAAAAATAATTTGACAGAGGTATATTGGTCGTACGGTTGCCTTACCTGAATTTCGCCATTTGCTTGAGTAAACTTCTGGTATTGCCTGTTACTGCTCGCTTCAGACAATTGGTAATCTGGATTTCTGAAAGTGAAAGAAAAAGTTCGTAGATGTTTTTTTTTACAATTTTAGATCTAACCAGGAGCACTTGCGAAAAATGCAACTTCAGGCCCTCTGACAGGAATCGATCCTGCAGTCCTGCGATTCCGGTGCAGTGCTCTAACCAACTGAGCTAAAGAGTCCAGTTGGCGAGCTCCAACCAACTGAGCTACAGAGTCCAGTTGTCGAGCTCTAACCAACTGAGCTAAAGAGTCCAGTTGGCGAGCTCCAACCAACTGAGCTACAGAGTCCAGTTGTCGAGCTCTAACCAACTGAGCTAAAGAGTCCAGTTGGCGAGCTCCAACCAACTGAGCTACAGAGTCCAGTTGTCGAGCTCTAACCAACTGAGCTACAGAGTCCAGTTGTTGAGCTCTAACCAACTGAGCTAAAGAGTCCAGTTGGCGAGCTCCAACCAACTGAACTACAGAGTCCAGTTGTCGAGCTCTAACCAACTGAGCTAAAGAGTCCAGTTGGCGAGCTCCAACCAACTGAACTACAGAGTCCAGTTGTCGAGCTCTAACCAACTGAGCTACAGAGGCCAGTTGTCGAGCTCTAACCAACTGAGCTACAGAGGCCAGTTGTCGAGCTCTAACCAACTGAGCTACAGAGTTCAGTTGTCGAGCTCTAACCAACTGAGCTACAGAGTTCAGTTGTCGAGCTCTAACCAACTGAGCTACAGAGAGACAGTTGTCGAGCCCCAACCAACTGAGCTACAGAGACCAGTTGTCGAGCTCTAACCAACTGAGCTACAGAGAGACAGTTGTCGAGCTCTAACCAACTGAGCTACAGAGACCAGTTGTCGAGCTCTAACCAACTGAGCTACAGAGAGACAGTTGTCGAGCTCTAACCAACTGAGCTACAGAGAGACAGCTGTCGAGCTCTAACCAACTGAGCTACAGAGAGACA
>CACRXK020005617.1:0-27501 GCA_902702795.2 Paramuricea clavata
TACATGCAGGGATGGATTTACTTGGGGGGGGGGGGTTGCACCCCCTAGCCAGAGGGGGTGCACGGGGGTGCTATTTTTTATGATAAAGCAAAAAAGACAAAATAAGATACAATAATTTGAGTAATAACATGATGATAAGTGAACTGTGAACAACAATTACAATTCAAATACAGCAGTTGATGGGTGGGCGGCACACATGACCAACACAATTCGGCAGTCGGCACCAGAGCACCCCCCCTCCCCCCCCCACCAGATCATGCTGGATCCATCTCTGCATACATGTACTGTATCATATTTAATTAATGCTTGAGTATATTTGTTCAAATTTATTGATATTAATAAATAATTAAATTATGTTTGTTATAGTAGTGTACATTTTGCACCAGCCACTCTTGAAATTAGACGTCAGCCACTTTTTAACTAGAAAATACATGCATGCAGAAACCCTCGCCTTGCTAACAAAACCATTTTATTTTCCGAACGTGAAGTATTTTTAGTAGTTGTCATGGTAACACGATAATTTTTTAAGTCTATTTTTACAAATGAAAAATCCCCTATAAATATCACTTTTAATTACAAAATTATCAATTTCCTAAACATATATATGTTAGGTATGTTATTATACGTAATATAAGCTTGAATTTAAGGTAAAATTCAACCACAAACGCTTCGCAAAACGTTTTAAAATGTTCTTTTACTATAGAACTAAACTGCCTTTATCGATAAACTTTGAGTTCGACTAATAAAATGATTCCAAATTCTCCCATGCAAATAACTTTGCTTACTATAATCACAGAATAGGAAGTTATACCAGAAGCGTAACTCTAGTCGTTTCCCTTATCCACGAAAATTTTAACTCGCTCACGTCAGGCCACGCCATCCTGGCTAGTACAGCCGGAAGTTTTTATCAGGATTTGATAGGTACAAAGTGCCGGTTGTACTAGCCAGGATGGCGTGATTGATGACGAATCGCTTGTAAAAACGCGGACAAATACTTGCTCGAGTTACGCTTCTGGTATAACTTTCTATTCTGTGGTATAATCATGGATAATAAAATAAATGGATATGAAACTTCTGACGTCATTGACTGCATCCCATTGAACTATAAATAAACTGGAAGGCTAACTCAGGGGGGGAAATTGAAGCCAGTGCATTTTAGTTTTTCTGAGTTATGAGCAGAAATACTCAACACTGAACGTTGGGCTATATATCAAATTGAAGCTATTGAAAAACTCTATTTGGTGCAGAAATTTCAAGACTTTAGCTAAAAGGGAAATATTGAAAAACTACAAACATAATTACCGATAATTTGCCGTTTTGCAGTTGTTTTTGTATTTTTTAAAGATTTTTCTTTTCGCTGAAGTCTTGAAATTTCCACACCGAATAGCAATTTTCAATAGCTTCAATTTGATATATAGCCCGACGTTTGGGGTCAAGTATTTCTGCTCATAACTCAGAAAAACTATTTTGGCTTCACAAATCATAGGCCTTCATCATAGCAGTTAGCCTTCCAGTTTATTTATAGTTCAATGCAACAGCTGGGCATTCTGTTGTCGCTGTCTAAATATTGCGGGCGCATTTCTTTAACAAACATTTTGATTCTTCGAACGCTGAAAATATGCATTGTGAGAGGATTTTTTGTCCTCTTTTACTGGTTTGTTCATGGCAAATAAAGTGTTTCTTGAAAGATTAAGTTGTAGTGCTTGTACGCAACGATATAACGACTTAATCGCATGAAAACGTGCGAAGAATTTTTATTTACAAATGGGCGACAAGTGGAAATGTTTCACTCATTGTCAGAGTTTCAGAAGCAGGGTACAGCAGTATGGAAACAAGGAAGTGTTTATATTTTACTCTTGATAGAAGCTGAGTTGTTGTTGTTTCCACAGGTATGTTCAATAATTTGTTTGTTCTTCCTCATCTGGAATAATAAGAGTCTTAAAATACATATTTTGATGAAAATGACACATATTCCTCTTGCAATTTCGTAAAAACTGGCCGTTGCCTTCAGTTAGAACATATATTTTATGAAAGTTAAATGATACTTTGTTTTATTAAAACCTGAGGTATTCATGGGAAAAATGTGCTAGATGTTGTAATTGACAAATCCACTTGTGAAGTGGAAATGTCATGTTGTCACATGCTTATGAAATTGCTCCTGTATTAGTTTGTTATAAAGTAAAAATTGCTGCAAAAATGATTTTGAAAATGTTCAAGTATTGGTTGTTATGAGATAAGAAATGCCGCATTGATTTGTTCAGTTTTAAGAGTCTAACGGCAATCCTGAATATAGGCATGCTTGCTTTGTGAAATTCTGTGGCGATATGGCATATAAATAAAAATATCTTAAAATTTTTACCATTGCCTCTCTCCGAAATATGGCTTAAAATTATCCTTATTAGTCAACCTCCATGGAAAAGTTAGTGGGTATGCTGGGAAAAATGCGCGCGGCACTTTTTTTGGACACTGAAGATGGTAACATTTGATGCTGTCATATATTGCCATCCTCTTATCATAGCATAACTTAACTTATTTTAGTGAGTTTGTTAAAGCATTGTGCTCACTATATGCCTGTAGTATCTAAGACTTTTTCATAGCATTATATGACAAATTTAAGTTCTGTTTTCTTTTATTTTTAGGTGATAGTATCTGTTCACTTGAGTGTTGGTATCAAATTTTGGACAAGTTTCAATTATTATTTCACATTCCTTTATTCAAATATCCAAATAAATGAAATATGACATCAAACTGGACGACTAGATTCTGTTTCCAAACTTGTTTTTGTAAAAATAGAAAATAACAACTTATTATGTGTTGTTCTAATAAAAACTATTGTTTTTGATATGCATATTTAATTTTTAAAATTACAGTCATTCTTTGCTAAAATCAGTAAAATGTGTACCAGGAATACTGAAATCTTTCAGATCAGCTACCAATTCCCTTTATAACTTATGTAGCCAACTGTTCTATCAATTTCTGTTCAGATTAAACAAATGATGGATAAAATATTAGTTTAGATTCTTTTAAAAAAAATGAGCTTGCCTATTTTGAAAGCATAAAAAGCAATAAAATAAAGCAAAAGTACTTATTTTTAATTTAAAACCTTTGGATTGCATAGCTTAATGTTTTCCACTAAATATTACAAAGTTTTTGTTCATTGAAATGTTGTTTTATCAGCTTTAAAACCAGATAAATACACGAAGCACTCCTATAAATGTATGTCGCCATATTGATTTTTTCGCGCATGCTCCGTACAAAATGCCCAGCTGTTGTTCAATGCTGCATCCTTGTTGAAAAACGTGACGTCACGCGTATTGCGAATGTTACCAAAGTTCTCGGCATTTTTGTTGTTTTGCTATATTTTCCACTTTAAAAGGGTGATCTTGAAGCGTAAACTGGTCTAATTGTTTTTAAAACATGCCTAAGCCACGACAAAGTATTCAAGGTAAATGTTTTTCGTCTTTGTTTTGTATTTTTTTACATTTGTAGCTACGAAATTGGCGTCACAAATTTTAACGAAATTTGCGATGTATTTTTCACTGTTTAGTGCTTGAAATATTTGCTAAAATTGACCGGGAATACTTAGAGTTTTCATCGTAGAATGGCGTGGTTACATTTATTTGCTCTTTGACTAAAATGTTTAGCTGTATTATTGCTAAACATGCCGTTTTTGAGAATTTGGTTTTCAACTAGGTCACAGATGAGGTAATACAGATGTGAATCTCCTGTGAAAATGTGTCACACGGATTAAATAAACTTTAAAATTGTATTAATTCACTATTTTATTAAATTTTGATAATGCAGAGGAATAAAACTATACATATTATAGAAGTATTCATGTTTTTTTTTATGCGAGAGTTATGTTTTGAGGCATTTATATCATTCGCTGTTTTGTTATTTATACACGAGCATCTGAAATTCCCAGCAAGTGTATTTCACGATTTTAATAAGAAGTAGATAGGGAAAAAAACAAACTTTTGCTAAATAAAATGTTATATTAACACTTTTAATAAGAAGAAATCAATAAAAGTGATCGCTTACCGTTACTCTTGAAGAATTAATTCCAAAAATAGCCGTCGGTAGCGTAGACTTTTTAAAAAAACAATTTTTCGTCTTTCGAACGGCGTTTTCCTATCTCTTTCCTTATTAAATTTCAGAACGACACTTGCCAGCGCTCGCCGGAAGTGAGAATTCCGTGTGACACAAAACAATCAGCAATTTCACAGGAGATTCACATCTGTACTTACCTCATCTGTGACTAGGTTGAGGCACCCAGCCACGCCATCAATCCCAGTAAAAACATTAGGTCACGTCAGCTAGTTTCATATCCATTTATTTTATTATCCATGGTATAATAAAAAGTGTAATCAATAAAGAAACACTGAAATAATACGCTGTCTTGTTTCATATTTATACACAACGATCGGCTTTTAAAGTAATTACAGTAGGTATGTTATTATACGTAATATAAGCTTCAATTTAAGGTAAAATTCAACCACAAACGCTTCGCAAAACGTTTGAAAGTATTCTTTTAATATAGAACTAAACTGCCTTTATCGATAAACTTTGAGTTCGAAATAAAATGATTCCAAATTTTCCCATGTAAATAACTTTGCTTAGTATAATAAAAAGTGTAATCAATAAAGAAACACTGAAATAATACGCTGTCTTGTTTCATATTTTATATACGCAACGATCGGCTTTTAAAGTAATTACAGCCGATCGAGATTACAGTATATTAAAAGCAAACAATGCATCAATATTTAAAACAAACTTACCTTCGTTAACGTCGGCACCTTTACTTCCTTCTTTTAGCAATCCTCTTGCCTTTATTTCATCAAAAATCCTTTGCAATTTACAAAATCTTGCAAAAATGAAATATATTTGCAAGAAATCATCAAATCAATTTCGCTGTCGTCAATCGTCATGCAGCCGTTATAATGCCAATTTTAAATTGGACCAATCAGTGTTGCCTATGCATTACAGTCCGCTATATTATGAGATCAGTGAGGATGACCACCCACCGAAACACGCACAGTGACCCACGCCCGCGATATTTGATGAACTTTAGACTTCCCTAATGCTTTCGTTTCCCCGGGTGTAAATAGCCGGGGGGAATTAGTACCCTCGCACGGCGCTTCGCGCCGTCGGCTCGGGGACTAGATGGCCATGGATAACCTAAGAAATTGTTTTCTTTATTAAACAGCAACTTGCAAGCTTTGTGATATTTCTTGAATACCTCAAAAGTTGTCAGCTGCTGTTTACATTATCTACTTCACCATGTTCGGTTTTTTAGTATGCATGAACACTATTATTAAGTTAAAGGAGGAAGCATTTATAATGGCATGCAGGTACATTATTTGATACTTCTGAAGACCATCCAGAGTCAACAGGTGTCTGTATATAGAAACAAGTAAATAGAGACCCATATTTTGACTAGAAATAAGAACCATTTAAATTCAACTCAGCCCGATTTTCACAGAACCAACTTTAAAATGAACTGCAGTTGAACTTTACAACATACATTACAAACTTACAAATAAACATTGGTGGTCAGATTTCAAAGACAAATTGAAATTGACAGCAAGATGTAATTTTATTGTTGGGGATGGGTTGGTGCTTTAGGGTTTAGGCTCAATTCTTGCAGAAGGGTTACATAAAGTCACAGCAATTTCAAAATTAATTACATGGCTTGACAAAATAAATTCTATTCAGTCACGAAATAGGTAGATGCATTTATTGATAGCACATGTTTTTTTAAGTTTAGATACAGGTAATGAGAACCATATTGGTGTCCTAGTAATAAATTTATGCCACAATAAAAAAGCAATATTGCTATTTTGAGGGAGTTGCACATGACAGATATTGTTTTGTTATAGATACACACCTACTTATATTAAATGATTTTTGTTTGGCAATAAAGTGAAAGGTAAAAATGCTGGAAAAATCTAAAAAGTTAGCCAATTTAAATAACATTTCTATAACTTGCTAAACCTAGTCAGTTACTATTATTTCACAAACATCTGTCGACATACACTCATGCCCCTCCTTACCACTTGAGTCTCCCACTCACCACATCGCTTTATGAAAAATTTTGGATAAAATCCTATTTTAAAAAAGTCAACCCTATACTTTATATGCTGAACATAGACCTCTAAGATATCTCGTGCAGCAATTAGTGGGTGCAAATAATATAGCCAACATCACATATGTCCATCCAGTTCCATAGTCTACATCAATTGCTATTGCACTTGGGTCCATTGGATTCAATGGCTTTGGCCGTATTCTTACATTCACTGGTTTATCTTGTCCATGAATAGCAAGGCATGCCTGTTACAAATGATGTTGGTAATGTTTCTCATGAACAGCACCAATGCACTTGAATGGCACAGCATGGGTGATTTCGTCCTCGTCACTTTCATCCTGATCACTTAACTGGTCACCACTTTCTGCCCTATCACCTTCATTACCATATCCATCCTGACCAGGTTCAAGACCAGCCAACCACTGAACCACTCAAGTAGATCTCTTTCTACAAAATCATAACAAGAAATTTTTTATTTTATTATTTTATACATACACTGTAATCTCTAAAATTAGCAATCTAATGCAAAAGTGTGTCACTATTTACAGTAATATTAGAACAATACACAAATATTATTTTACAGATGAAAATTGAAAAATATAACTATACTGTATGCACATATATGTAAAAATCTGTCCATACAAACAGGCATTCGTTTAATTAACTCAAAACGTGTACATATGTATCACAGTGACACAGTACATATACACACACAATAGGGTCAAATTCTATTAACTATGGTCAAACTAGAGGCATTATTATAAACACAAAAAGTACAAGAATAAAAACAACAAAGCGGAAATTTGACTATAAAATAACACGATAACTGTAATGCATTGTAGTATACCAACCTACAAATATATATAAGTATACCAACCTACAAATATGTACAACCTATACAAATACTGCGCTTGTTTTCACGTTCACGATACACGGAGATTTAACGCCATCCAACTTAGAAAGAAGAGCCTCGCTATTGGGAATATATTAAATTAAACACAATTCCTTTTCTCAGACGTATTATTTATAGTCTTTATAAAGCTAAAATTACAGCACGTCCCATGCAATTTAAAAATAGGTAAACTTGATATAGTAAAACACAAGTCATAATGATCATCGCAACATGCTGTTTTCACAAAATATCGCAGCCTGACATTCTTGTCGTTCGAAAGCTTCCATATTGGTTTTGTAGTCAGAGAGATGTTCACTCCTCGACAGTCAACAGTCAATGAATGTCACGCGTGGAATTAGGCGCTCAATACCCATGATGCTTTGCGGCCTGCTGTCCAACCTCCTCTGCAACCTCCCAAGGACAATAGAAAATGGTCGGTCTTTCATTGAAATTCAAGCCTCGGCGCTGCACGCCTCGGTCTTGAATTTCAATGAAAGACCTCCCATTTGGTTTTTATCCTGCAAATAAAACCCTGTTGAGAACAACTTGAGAATCTCTGCTTCGACAAACCCGTACAAATCTTCGTTAGCTCTTCTCGGTTGTATGAGCTATTTCAAACATATTTCATCGTAATTGTGGTTGGTGAACGAATATCTAATCACTTCTCATTGATAGTATACAGTAGTGCGACACGAGAATTGATGCATATCAAAATAGCCCGTTGTTTTTATTACAACCATGGTAATTCAAACTCATTTAAAGAACAATACATATCATAAAGTAAATTTCATTGTGGGTCAATCCTTACAAATATGAACTAAGTTAGTTAGATACCTCAAAGGCTCAAACGTCGGCTCTTAGTCAGATAAATCCCTCGGGGCCTACGGCCCCTCGGGTTTGTATCTGACTAAGAGCCTCCGTTATCGGTATCTAACTCTTACATAATAAGACGGGCGGCCTATTCTGTAAATTTTGTAATTTCTCGCTTTGCTTTTTACCTAGGTCATCGAAAACAGGAGCACAATAGGAAAAATAGGGCTCCACCAAACTTTGGTAAACTCGGATTGCAGTTTCTGTGGTAATAAAATCTCTCATTCGTTTGAGAGCGCCGATACCCGGCCAAAGAGACTTTTTTCGTGATATTATCAACATGATATTTCCAATGTTTGTGTGATGTTACTCTGAGTGTATATCCACACCGGGCAGGCTTGAAAAATATGCCTGGCCACGGCGGGATTCGAACCTACGACCTTTGGAATACTAGCCCAATGCTCTTCCAACTGAGCTACGCGGTCAGGACGGTTCGAGTATGCGATATTTCGGAACTGAGTCTAGCCCCTTCGATATCAGTGTAATCTAATAATCATGTAATCTGCTGTGTTGCTGTAATGTACTCAGGTGAATAAGATGTTTGTGTGATGTTACTCTGAGTGTATATCCACATCGGGCAGGCTTGAAAAATATGCCTGGCCACGGCGGGATTCGAACCTACGACCTTTGGAATACTAGCCCAATGCTCTTCCAACTGAGCTACGCGGTCAGGACGGTTCGAGTATGCGATATTTCGGAACTGAGTCTAGCCCCTTCGATATCAGTGTAATCTAATAATCATGTAATCTGCTGTGTTGCTGTAATGTACTCAGGTGAATAAGATGTTTGTGTGATGTTACTCTGAGTGTATATCCACACCGGGCAGGCTTGAAAAATATGCCTGGCCACGCATTGCATTGGGCTAGTATTCCAAAGGTCGTAGGTTCGAATCCCGCCGTGGCCAGGCATATTTTTCAAGCCTGCCCGGTGTGGATATACACTCAGAGTAACATCACACAAACATCTTATTCACCTGAGTACATTACAGCAACACAGCAGATTACATGATATTTCCAAGTTAAGTTCTCGTCAATTGTTAAACCCAATGCTTTAGACTTCAACACTCTATTAATTAGTTTATTATTACACTAGCTGGCCTGTAGGCCAATTAAGTGTCTTAAATCCCTCTTTTTCTGTTTTTTTCCTGTTTGTTCAGTTCAGTTTCAAAATGGTGGCTTTTAACTGAGCGATGATATATCTAATATGTATTTCATACAGTTTCGGCGTTGAATTTTCAAAGAATTGTGCCGGTTTCCTATGGAAAATACGTTGTGTCGCACTCTGGACTCTCTTGTGTGTTGAATTAATGTGTTTTTCTCTGTGTAACGACTAAAAAAAAACAAATTTGGACCCAGCGAATTTATACACTGATATAGTGGAATATACTGGAATATAAACTACAAGGACACTAAGTTTAAGGTTTGACAGTTTGACTTTTTAGTTAACAAGTATAAATATACGTTAATTGTAGACTCATAAACATGCGTTATGCACTTGTGTTCATTTGCTTGAAAAAATCGCTATCCAGTGGATAGTGCTATTGGCACTTTGTAGTGTACAACCTGCCCTGAACTACTAACTCATTATATTCAGTATTGCTTAGCCCGCGTGCAGACCCAAGGGAAGCCTGCACGCGGGCTAAGTATTGCTATAAGTCGTTATCTTTGTTTTTACTTGTAAGTAAAAGGCATTGTGCAGTTTCGTAGAGTATACTCATCATGAATCGAACTTTCCATACGAAATTTGAAAACACTCAACAAAACTTGAGAGAAATATGATACAGCTACAACCATGATTATTCCATTGGCCAGTACATGTCGTAACCAGTATCGAAACCATATAGTCTTTATGCCAATGTTATACAACCAAACTTGAATAAAGGTCGACAGCCAAGCAAATACGAACTCAATTGCCAAACCGATGACAACACGGGGGTAGATCCTCTTGATTTCGTCGCTTAAAGCAACATCAAAAGTACTAAAACGGTAAAGCATCATATAAACCTGACTCAAAATGAGAGTTCCAAATTGAGACAACATGTCTTGAATCTCCAAGTCTGCTTGTAATCTTCTGATTCGAGGTGAACAATATGGTACTGGTCTAAAACCACGAGTTTCAAGTTTTCTCAGTGCACGACCCCATAGCTTTTCACGAAAATGACGGGTTGCCTAAAATTATAATTTATAGAGTTATTTAGTTAGATTTAAAACTATTACCTAAAACCTGCCGCGCGCACACGAGAGAAAGCTTGCGCGTCATGGTAGCTAGCTCACCATGGTTTTCTCGTGTGCGGTGTCGTGGAAAAAACTCAACATCTGCGGATAGTCAGAGTGTCGACTTTGGGAAAATTTTAAAAATATGAGGTCACAGAAGCAGCATTTTCTGCATGCATGTTGAGCATGTAGTTCATGGCCGTTCTGGCTTTCTGTTGATTTGCGTAATAAAGTCGTTATTTTCGTGAAATGATAACCATTTTTGTAAAATACAGTCAATTTAGATCCAATTCGTTTGCGAATTTGCTTTAGAAAACGCCAGAAATGCAGTCCTAGCGCTTCAAAAATGTAGCACTTTCTGGGGAGGACCGGGACCCCCATACCCCCTCCCCTTTTCTCTTCGCAAACTTAGTATGACGGTGGAAAGCAATCAGGAAAAGCTCTATTATAATTTTTAAACTTCAGGTAAATTTTTATCATTGAAGTTCAAATTTCAGGTATATTTTCCACTGAGCTGTATATTTATTAGTTACTTTATTCGCATGACCTATTTACAAGGTATTGCTAAAGTTAAAATAAGGTAAATCAGGTAAAATCCTCAGACACCCCTCCCCCCATCTTCAGATGCCCCGCTACGTACGTCCCTGTATGCTAGTAGAGAACACTAGTAGAGTAGCGTAGTTATTAAATATACTGTCATTTCTGCGGGCCAATTACTAAAAGTTTAGAACATATATTATCAATGCGGCTGGAGGTGGAGTAATTTGACTCCTTAGTTTAATAACGCCTTGATTCTTTTACATTTAAGACTACAGTCGAATACTTTTTATCATGCATAGTCAGGCTCTTCAGCTCTTGGCCTAGCGGTTCTGAAAATCAAATAAAAATTCCCTATGGCTATGCCTCCGACTTTAAATCGAAATAAATATTGACGACGTGTTGTGTTCTTGTATTAATGCTGAGAAACAAAAATATCACTTTCCTTTCCCAATCTTCCCTTTGATGTTTCATTGTTGTGTTTTGAGGTCCGGAATATAGAAGAAAAAATCCCATTCTTCCTTCCAGAATCCATGCAAGAAGATAAAATAACAATTAGCATTTTAATTCGAGCCTTGAACGTTCAAGACTAAAACTGCATGCGTGGTCAAATGTTAAACATTGTTAAAAACAAATTAAATGAATAAGGAAACGAAATATATATACTGACTCCGAATAACCAATAGTTTCAGCGCTGGCCTTTTTGCCGATCATATATATTGTGCCAATATTCCATGCATTATATGTCGTTGTGAACACCTCGATCTAACAGAAAATGAATATCTATAATCTTACCTGTGCAATGATGTTAAACGTTCCGTGTAACAAAGAAAAAGCCACGAATAATCTTAAGTCTGTAAGTTCAGCTTGCATGATCCGATACAGAGCGACAGGAATCAAATAGTTGAAGTAAATTAAAACGAATGAAACATCAGCTTGTATGAAATCAGTACAATGACACAACACGACGTACTTGCCAACAGCTACTGGAATCAGAGCGAACAGAGGAAGAATCGATGCAATCATTGCCTTGTTAATATCACTTGTTTGTTCATTAAACCAAGGAACAATCAAATTACGATATGACAAACACATGATCAAGGAAAACATAAATATCTGTCCAATTTTTAACACAATCCTTTTTATTGATTGTTTTGTTGCACGCGCAATTTCAATGCAACCGAGGATCCCTCCAAGAAAGAATATGACATTTCCTGGATACCTATAGTAGGAATCTCTAAAATCAGAGCCACAATACATAAATAAATACGCCTTGTATATCACAACTAATTGTCCCATTATTAAGCCAATGTACAATAGAGACCTGAACTTTTCAATGAACAGTTTGCGACCAAATAATAAAGCAATTGTGGCAGGAAACCAAAAATTGAGTAGCCATGCTTGACACGATTCACCGATTAATTTCCACTTTAAAACTTTTTCTGGAATAGAGTTATTTAGATATGGTTCAATACCGATGCATTTATCTGTTGTTTCCAAATCCAAGTAAGCAAAGAAGCCAGCAATACCGCTTATAACTATCGCTGATAGTATTATTGTAATGTTGGTGGGAATACTTCGTGCGATGGACGACAATAAGGGTCCTCGCTCAGATTTGTGAGGCAGAAAGCAACCAGAGCGAAATTCCACGACAGTATTTGCCAAGCTGTTGTAGTTAAGAGAGGATGTGCTGGCTGCAGAAAGTAACCCTCTCGCTTCGATTTCGTTTTCTGGCTCGGCGGCGTCAGGGAATTCTTTATAGTTGAAGTTCTGTTCTGGGCTAACAAGATCTGTGGGTGGATTGCTGGGATTGGGTACATTGATGTTGTCATTACAGCTGTCTTGTTGTTTTCGTTGCTTTTGTCTTGACGGGCAACGAATTTCTGATATCAACCATGGTATGGCCAAAAATAGAAAATCTATCAACTGTTCTAAGAACATTGTTCATACAATATTTTTATCGCTTAAGTTATATATGTTACAAAGTTGGTACACGTCGATTCAGCGCCTTTGTACTTACTACTAAATTAAATTAAGACGCAACTTCAATTCGTGTCATCCATAGCAAAGCTAGCTACAAACTAACAAAGTACATTGCATCTGTGTAACAGCCAATATTGACCCTGACTGTTAAGCAGTCATGCATTCATTCCCGCCAGAATCAATTAAATAATTATACCACCATACGCGTGCGAGACGGAGAAGAGTGTTTAATCGGACGGATTCTATACATGCTCAAAAATTGGGCAATTTTCTAGGCTTATCCGCCTCCATGGCTAGAAATCTGCGACAGCCAGCGGTTTGTAATGCAGGCGCACGCACCGTCAGTACGTCATGTTAATGAACATATTGAAAAGCCGGAAAGTACGTAAAGAAACGCTCTAATGTATAGACCATTGAACTATAAATAAACTGGAAGGCTAACTCAGGGGGGGAAATTGAAGCCAGTGCATTTTAGTTTTTCTGAGTTATGAGCAGAAATACTCAACACTGAACGTTGGGCTATATATCAAATTGAAGCTATTGAAAAACACTATTTGGTGTAGAAATTTCAAGACTTTAGCTAAAAGGGAAATATTGAAAAACTACAAATATAATTACCGATAATTTGCCGTTTTGCAGTTGTTTTCGTATTTTTTAAATATTTTTCTTTTCGCTGAAGTCTTGAAATTTCCACACCGAATAGCAATTTTCAATAGCTTCAATTTGATATATAGCCCGACGTTTGGGGTCAAGTATTTCTGCTCATAACTCAGAAAAACTATTTTGGCTTCATCAAATCATAGGCCTTCATCATAGCAGTTAGCCTTCCAGTTTATTTACAGGGTGTATCAAAATAAACGCAATTCATCTTTTGTGCTTAATAACTTTCGAAATACTATTTCTAGTTAAACGCTTTTAGGCTTACTTCAAAGCCTGTTCTTTTCTCTTTCAAACAAACTATTATCCTTGTCTCCAATGCTAGTAATAATTGCACAGGAAAAGATTGAGTAAAACCTATCATTTTTAGTTGCTGTTTAATTATGCAAGTTTACTATGTTATTGTTTAGGGACCGGTGATTATTTATGGCAGGGGTGGGGGCCGAAGAGAAAGTATAATGAAGCCGGAAAAAATCATTACCCCACCTTTTTCGAAACAAAATTTCTAGCTACCCCACCGGTGGAGTGCCAGAAAATTTTTTTACCCCACCCAAACCTATTTTGTTGCAATGTCAAAGGTTCAGACATAAAATATGTAATGAAACGGTTTAGTATTCGTATTACTCATCAAGGTACAAAATTGCCCTTGATGAGTAAGATCATCTGCTGTTAGAGAGTAAATAATAATTATTATAGGGTGCTTTGACCACAGTGGACATTATAATTAAAAGGGAATAGGATTGATTGGTAATACTTATTTCTTGTGGAGTAATTAAAGCACACTAACAGTCATGCCTTTTGCCTTTATATTATGGGTTACCCCTACAATAGCAAGGTACTATATAAAGAATTATAGTTATCTGAAGGCTTAAAATTTGTCTACTTGTAAAATTGAAATATGAATGGGTTTTTATAGTTTGTATTCAACGCTATATTCCCTTTTCACGAGATAGTGCAATGCTAGTCCCATAAACATATATTAACCATATGCTTCAATATTTTAGAACACTAACCGTATTTCACCACCCTATCTCTTTCCCACTTTAAAGTTTCACTGTATATAATATGGTTTCTTTCACATTCTTGCATTTCTTTATTAATTAAAATGCAATTTTATTTCGAAACAGTTTCACAAAATATGTGCTCACCCATGATTGCAACTATCTAAATTCTAAAATTTCGTCTGATATTCCTTTAATATTTCCTTACTATAGACAATCACATGTATTATCACGGAATTTTAAAGGAATTCTTTAAGAATTCCCAAGGAATTCTTGAAGTTTATGAATCAATTTAATACTATTAATTCGTAAACAATACAACGATACTAAAGTATTTGTCCCATGTGAGAATATCTGAATTTAGAAAGTTACTGTAAATTAATGAGAAAAAGTTGCTGTTTATATACAGTGTAAAGATAAAGATATTCATCCGAATTCCAAGTATGATTATATAAACAAATATTAAATTAATCTGTAAAACGGGTAAATAGATTTCTCTTATTTTATCCATGTATACATGATCTGCTAGTAAAGAAAAACAGCTAGTTGCCAAAGGCTAGAGTTGAACATATTGTGAACTAGCCATTGGAATGATTCTCCAGATTCACAAGGGGCATGGGGCATATTTCATGATTTGCTACCTGAATTGTCCACATGGTTTACAAGCACATACTGGATATAAATATTAGTTATGCAGTATCAAGTGTAGATGCCCAAAAATTAAATCCTGAAAATTTAATAGACTGTACATATACTTTTTGAGATATGTAATGAGAGGATGTTTATATGGGGGTGAGGCTGGATGCCCGGAGTTAGGGGCTACAGACTTAAGGTCACTTTTTCTGAAGCAAGATCTCGGGCTAAAGGGATGGGATCTCGCTTAGCTATAGCTGGGCCCGCTCTTTACCCATATATACACAAGGTGAACTTTAGTAAGAAATAACAACAAAGGCAGGATCTTGCCAAAACTGGGCCAGCTTGGGTACCCTGGGGTTGGCTTGCAGTTGCACCATATAAACAGCCCCTATATATAGGCAGTATATATTTTGTTTGGTAATTGGAGTCTTTGAGATTTTGTGTGTAAATGAATATAAAAATGACCCTTTACGGGTGGGTTGCGGGGGGTGTTTCTGTCAACATTTTGGAAAGCAATAATATTTTATTAAAAAATTAGAATAATCACATATTAAACTCTGATTGTAGTATATATTGTATTGTGTGTGATTAAAGTAAGGTTGTTTTTTTACCCCACCTCTGCATGTAAGGATTTTTTGGCCACCCCACCTAAAGCAACTATTATTTTTCAGTTACCCCACCATTTTCTCTTCGGCCCCCACCCCTGCCATAAATAATGACCGGTCCCTTAGTCGGTTTAAATGTTAGAATTTTCTTCTTTAATTAAACTTTAGTGTTGTCGTCACTACTTCTGGAAAACCACGTAAGAACAAATTAAAAGTATTTTAAAAGAGACCAGGTTGTTTGAAAATCCTAAACGAATGCTAAAAATCGTCAAAACATTCTGGTGTCTGAGCCAGACTGTCATCGAATTGCGATGTAATGTAAACAGAAATTATAGCAAGTTGATGTCAGTCAGCTTAGATAGTCCAAGCCAAAATTATATCGCATTTGAAGTTTCAAACTGAGTTAAAAATAGTGGAAGAAAAGCCGTAATTATACTTATTGTTACAATCCATTTAATAAAATGCAACATTCTTTTGTTTTAATGAAAAAATCAGTTATTTTCATGAGAACGATTTGTTATTCCATCTCAATTTTTTTAATCTCCAATCGCAATAACGTAAAGTATTATTACCCGCGAACCAATGAGTCAAATTTAAGAAACAACCCACTGTTAGAAAGCTGAATGGCTACGCTTTAAAATGAATGTAAACTTTAACGTTTTCGTCTATTATTTGTTTAGCAATTTACATTTCAGTCGAGGATTGCGCTTTTTTCTATACACCCTGTATAGTTCAATGGTATAGACCAATTGCGAAACTTAGTGGCCGCGCCTTCATACTGCACGAGAACGAGGCTTATTATGCAAAAACAAAACAATTTCTATATTTTTACATAGCAAAAAGTGAATTTTAGGGTTTTTAAAGTGTTTTTTCTTTAATCCCTTTGATCTTTTCTTAATATTTCGTGCTAGGTTATATAAATATTTGTTAAATTTATCTAAACATCGATTTGCCACTATATTTTTACTCGCTTTGGAGAGATATTTCGTTGTTGTTTTAGCATGCGATGGAACAAACATATGGAAAAGATCAATCTAGACTTTAAAATCTGATCAAGATGCAAATAAAATAGCCAGTATAACTTAACAAACTAAAATATAACTCTTTCTACCCAGATATTTTTAGACTTCGTGCGAGAAAAAACGATTTTGTCAAAGGATAATAACATAAAATTTCTAAAAATTTTGCCCGAGATTTACTTTCATATTTTTAAAGTTAAAATCGAAAACTTGCTATTATATTACAACTGAAACAAAATTAATCAATGTTACAACTTATTCTTTGAAAAGTGTTAATAAAACAGACGGAAAATACCTGATTCTTTCTCTGGTATAATCTGCTTCTTTTATCGGACGGCCAGGTTGGAAAACTTGTACCAAATTCCCTACGCGTAGCTGCGAGTGTATAAAATTGATCAGCTGCGAGCTGCGAGTGAACCAATAGTCAGATGCGAGCTGCGAGTGACCTACAATCCGAAACAAGCTGCGAGCGTTCTCAAGTCAAGCCAAATGGCCCAAACCCGATTAGGCTTTTGTTTATATTAAATATGCATTTTATTAAACTTAAGAGTAGAACTGTAGTCGGTAGAAAAAATTCGGTATGTGGTATAAAAGAAGTATAATTTGTGGCGTGTTTTGATAAACAATTATAAAATGTTGTAACTAGCCCGCGTGCAGGCCCAAGGGAAGCTAATACCCTTGGGCCTGCACGTGGGCTATGTTGTGACGAAATAATAGAGCATAGATGAAGTATTGCTTACTCATCATTTTTGTACGTGGGCTATTTTTGTTGAACATTCTGTAATTTCTGCTGAAAGATATACTAAAAGATTGAAATCATGAAGGTATGCCAACCATTTGTACTTTTTGTGAATTTTGCTAGTTTTTTTTATCTACGATTGCAGGCTTGCAGATTATGTGATAATATAAATTATAAAATATTCATATGCATGTAATTATGAATCATAAATATTCATATAAATGTACAGTATCAATTAGCTATTTAATAAGCTACAATGATTTTTAGTTTACTTTGAAAACAGTAGGTTTTTAACAGTTGACACTTGACAATTGACATGCTATATGCAGGCAGCAAGCACAATTAAAAAATAATAAAGGACTATTAAAAAACCCTGCAGGCTCCAACTGTGTGCAAGCTAGGCTGCAAATGACTTCCAAACACAGTTGTTGATTTGTAGAAGAAAAAACAACTAAAATTTATTTAATAAAATCTAATTATTTAACCCACAATTTTCCAGGAAAATGCTTTCAAAATGACAAAATGTGTGCACAAGCATTATATTATAATACATTATAATATAATGGAATAGTCAGAATAGAATTAAAATAAAATACAATATACATGTAATACAATGATAATATTATAGTAAAATCATAATATAAATACAATCCTATAATGTAAATTTGTCATGCAATGTTATGCTATTAGTAAACACAGTATCAGCGTAGTATCACCTGTAAGACTGTAACAGTATAGTGACAACTATATACTGTATCTTTATAGACTAGACTCATTAGAGTAAACAGCATACATAAGCATGTCTAGCGATGATGAAGTTGCTTCTGTGAGTAATGAAGATATTTCTATCGAAGAAGAATCTCAAAGTCAAAGTTGTACTGAAACTGGTTCAAGTCCTTCAACAGGTTTTGAACTTTGTTTTTTTGTCTAATAAATATTTCATGGTTCCTTAATTTGTCATTTCACTCATTTGTGCACAATCTCAATAGTTACTTATACAGTAACTATTATTTAATTTGATTCTAGTACCATGGTGGTTGAAAGAAAAGCAAAATATAAAATCATCTTCCTCAGATTCCAAAAAAAGTGGAAATGACAAACAACTGTTGTGCAAAGAGTGTCTCTTGAATAATCGAAAGTACTATACCATTTCAAATGGAATGCCATCAGACATTGAACGACACAGGAAATCAAAGCAGCATTTAGAAGTCACTATAACAACTGTTTTGAAGGCATCTAACGAAGGACATGATTTGCTTGCAAGAAGGGAATTGAAAAGAAAACCTAAAAAACGACCATCAACCAATTTAAGAACTGGTGGATCATCTCCTAAACGAGCTCGAGTTGATAGTGTAGTGAAAAATGTTGGGAAAAGTCAACACCCACAGGAGCCACAGGGCATCTTAATGGTTACAGAAAATTCTTTAGGATCAAGTCATACCCAAGAAGGAAACACACTGGATAGTTATCATGACCCCATAAACAAAGTAGAAGAAACAGTTACAACTGAGCTTGAATTGGAATCAGAAGTGGAACCCAACAGTAAAAGCCAAAGTAATATCAATGACTTTTTAAATCCACATGTTGATGCTGTAAAAGAATGTAATGCAACAGAAGTTGAGGGTTCTGTTCACTTGTCAAATCGAAGCAATAGAATGGACACTGTTCCTGAATTGCCATCGGCAACGGATATTGCAACAGAAGTGGTTAAGCTAATGAAAGAAATGAAAGTAGATGATACTTTCGAAGAGAAGCCAAAGGAACTTTTGAACAAACAGCAAATTGCCAATGATCTAGACGAGTGGCGAAAAATCAGAAATATAACTGAACTCGCAACCCAAGTGCCATGCTTAGAGTTCTTCTATGACGAAGTTATGTCTGAGAGTGTGATACGCTGTGAAGTATGTTTCCAAGCCTCTATAGGCAAAGAAAATATAAAAAATATGTCTCCATATGAAATTGCTCGAAAGAAAAATCCATTCAACCATGGGGATCCAGTGACGGGAATATGGAATGGGAAGGAAAGGACAGAACAATACCTTAAAGGTGGAAATTCTTCTTGGAGATTATTGAAATCCGTCTTTAGATCGCATATGTTAGGTATTTCAACCACCAGCCATGGAAAACATCATTATCTAGCTATGAAAGAACTTGAAAGAGAGAAGGAATGTAAGAGGAAAGCACTTGAAGCAATGAAGAACTTAGTTAAGTGCATGGTGACAGACGTTAAGCTTAAAGCAGCTTCAACACAATATGAAACTCTTGTCGCATTTTTAGATGACTGTGGTGTTGTCATTGGACAGCGGCAACACAGTCGAAAACAAATGCTTGCTATGCTTGTTGCTGCAGAGGACTTTGTTGATGAGAAAACAACAAATGTTTTGAAGACGGAGCTCTTGTGCACTCAAGTGTATCCTCATTTCTTTGGCGTATTGGATAAAGGTACAGTGAATCGACGAACTAGCCAGGCGTCATATATTGTCTTCATGTACAATGGAAAAGGCCGTGCCTATCCTGTTGGTGCGCCACTTGTTTATACGAGAAATAATGATGAAGGTGAAGAATCGTCTGACTCAGAGGATGAAAATGAATCGGAGGAGGAGGAAGAAGAATTTCCTAATGTTAGCGGTGGAAATGCCCCAGAACTTGCCAGTAACTTCCTGAACACGATAAAGTTGAAATTGAAGCTTAACGAAGAGGATCTTACCAGATACTGTGGCACGTCCGCTGATGGTCCATATCAAGCCTACGAGTTTGGTTTTACCATACAGGAAGAGACGGGACGACATAGAATTCCCGAGGAATTGCGGTTTTGCCAGGCAGTAATTTGGGATGCAACTCATCTGTTGAATTTAGCAGCAACTGACATAAAAGAAGGAAAGTTTGGAGAAAGTTAAGAATTCTTTACCAATTTTATCAAGAGAGCAAATGAGTTCAATCACATGATGGGAACAGGGAAAGGCTTTGCGCAACTTGAACTGAGTGCAAAAAACAGTTCAAAACGAGCATCCGTTATTGTCCCGTTTGCCGCTCAACGTTTCTTAAGCTCTGCAGTTGGCCAATGGAAATCAATTGAAAAAGCATTCCCAGTCCTAAGAAAATCATTTCAAGCTACTCATTCTAATGCAGATGAAGATTTCCCTTTACAGTACAGGATGTTCGGACAAGATTTTGTCGTGGATCTACTTGACTTGTTAGACATCACAACACCGTTATGCGAGTTAATGGTGTTGTCGCAAAGTGTGGACTTTCTTCATTGGAAAATTGTATTCTGGGGTCAACGAATGGTTTTCTGGATGGGGGCAATGGTAGATAATCTAACCTGTACACCACGGTACAAGAAACATCTACAAGACATTAAGAATTATTTGTTTCAAGAAGTTCAGCTTTTTGAGGGATGGCATTTGCTGAGCAATGATAGGATGGTGCATCCGGATTATGGCGAAGAAGCAATGTATACCTGGATTGAAAGATCATTAGACCAGTCGATGAAGGAATTGAAAAAGTTTGCTATGGATTTAAAAGCTTCGTCACAAAACAGATTAGACAGTGGCACAGCAGAAGTCTCGAGACTGCTAGCTAAATGCTTTGACTTCGAGAAGCTGCTGCTTGCTCTTGAAGGAACGAGGCGCCCTGACTCTGAAAACCAGAATGCAATATCTTGTATTAAAGACAAAAGCAGCTATCTTGCGATGGGAAGAAAGGATTTCGAAGTATGGTTTAGATATATAATCTCACTTCCACATGTACAAAAAAAGAAAGATGAATTGCATTACCTTGATGTGAGCTGTTCAGATGCCTTGTATCATCGTTTTAAAGAATGCCTTTGCGAGATGTTTTGGGGTAATCTTAAAGAGTATGGTGTAGCATGTATGCAATCGTCTGGAAAATATCTCTCAGAATTCTTTGTTTCACTGGAAAGAGATAAATCGCCTGGAATACGCCAAACTTTCGTCTTGACTCTTCTTAATGGAAAGAAAATTAAAGCTGTATTAGATGAATCAAAGCTCATTGAAATGCTGTACACAGTGGAAAGCATCTATACTAAACTTGGACCAGAGTTCATGTTGTCTCTAGACATCGCAATGGCGTCGGGCGGCAGTGAAGCAATAGCTGAAAGTTTTTATGCTATTATGGATACGCAGCGACAGCGATGCCATCAGTCCAATAAGATCTTGGAGCTAAGAACAAAACTAGATTGGTTACTTCCTCATATTGGTAATAATACAGGCAATCTGGTTGAAGGTATTGCTCAGAAATATTTGGAAAGCCATAATTCACCTATGCTTCGCGACCCAAGGTCAATCAGGCACTATTTGATAAGAAATAACCAGTCAAAGGTTATTCACAGAATTAAGAACCTGCCACCAAAATATCCTTATCTTCTTTAGGATCAGCTCTTTTGTATATACGATTAACCATATGCATAAGGTATCATTTTTATTGTATCCGCTAATTTTATACTATATTATATATGCATGTTTTGGTGTCATAATCTAAAAGACGGAGTATATACATGGTATAATTCAAATTAATAAAGAAGTTGTGTTTTCCAACTATATAAATTCAATTTTCTGGTCGGATTTCTGAGTTCTGCTGCAATGCGGCACGCGAGCGTCAGGCGCATCGGGTGGTAAGTGCGAGCAAAGCAAATTTAAGGTGCGAGATGTAGCTTTAAATTGTTGTGTAGCTGCGAGTGAGTGCAAGTTTTCCAACCTGGTCGGACGGCGAAAAACAGCAAAACTTTGCCTCGCACGCCGCAAAAAAACAATGAAATTTGAAGTAAGACTAAATCTATGAACAAGATTAATAAAGATTTACATAACAAAAATATTGAAAAAAATGAAGAGATTGCCATAAAAACGCGTCTCAAACACTGAAATTCATTTTTCGCCATATAAAAATATAGCAGAATGATTTGTTTTTGCATAATAAGCCTCGTTTTCGTGCAGTCACAGAATAGGAAGGTATAGCAGAAGCGTAAAGCCCGTTCTCCACTAGGCGAATTTATTCGCGCGAACAGATAAAAAGTAGGAAGCGATCCTACTTTTTCGCCGCGAATTTTTTCGCCGACCAATCACGTTGCCGGATTTCGGTTTTCGCTTCGCGTCGCGCGAACAAATTCGCCTAGTGGAGAACGGGCTTAACTCAAGCAAGTATTTGTCCGCGTTTTTACAAGCGATTCGTCATCAATCACGCCATCCTGGCTAGTACAACCGGCACTTTGTACCTACCAAAACCTGATAAAAACTTCCGGCTGTACTAGCCAGGATGGCGTGGATTGGCGTGAGCGAGTTAAAATTTTCGTGGACGTCAAACAATAAGGAAAACGACTAGAGTTACGCTTCTGCTATAACTTCCTATTCTGTGGTGCAGTTGAAGGCGCGGTCACTAAGTTTCGCAATTGGTCTATATGCCCAATAAAGACATGCTTCCTTCTCCGGTCGGCAAACACATAAACTCCTTTATATTATCCTGTACTGTGGAGCGACTGATTAGTTGTCGGAAAAGAAAAAGAACGTTAAGTGAGAAGTCCTCGCTTGTTTTACTAAACAAATGACTTTAAATGACTTTTTAAAACTGTTGGACAATGGACAATAGCTAAATGATAAGTAAATCATGTCAGTGACATAATTATGTCCAACATTTAATATTTTATGTCACTAGCTGATATTATCTCACCTTTACAAAATATGAATCACGAACAAGAATATGACAAAAAGCAAAATTTCGATGCGCTTGCCTCGCATTTTAGCGAAGTAACAAGCCGCGATTTTAAAATGCAAAATAGAGGCAAAATATACCATTCTTTCCTCTACTTGGGAACAGTATTGATATAATATCTTTAGATAAAATTGTGAAAAAATTCATGGGGAGAACAAAGTGTATCGATTACGATTTATGGAAATCCAATGTTGATGTACGATCAGCCTGAAAACTGAAGCGATTATGGGGTTTCGTCGTGAAAATAACCTGGATTACTAGTAAAGTGCGCTTGATTATATGTGCAAATTACTGCAAAATTGTTTTGCTTCGGGAACAAAGCCTGCATCGAATTTTGAACTGAAACGTGAACAAGTACGTAGCTACGACGATTATCATTCAAGATCGATTTATGGAATCGTCATATTTGGTTTGTAGGACCAACAAAAGCCGAAAAGGCAAGTTAACGTAATGCTTTTCTGGTTATTAAACTTATTCACTTAATATTTACATTGCAAAGGAGCTAAGCGTGCGTGTCGGCCATGTTGTCGCAGATTTCTAGCCATGCGGTATAGTATATTTTGTCATAGTATTCAATGTTGAGATTTTAGCATTCGGTCAGAAAAATTGAATTTTAAATGAAAAAAAACCCACAAAAAACCAAAAACAAACAAAAACCCAAAAACATAAGGAAACAAAAAGCTGCATTCGAATGCAGGTTGAAGTTTGTTCCATTAATTGTTGAAAATCCTTGTGATCCCAGTGCCTCCGCCCTTTGCAAAATTTGCAAAAAAACTGCAGTGAGCCATCTTAAGTAAATACACACGTGACGAAGTGGATAATGGAGATTCAGCCCAATATCCCTAAGTATCCCTGAATCCCACTAGCAATCAATATGGCCACCATCATGGAACGCTGTTTGGAAAGGTGAATTTTTACGACAAGGAATATTTGACATTAAATGGAACTTTTATCCGCTTTAGATCCAAGTAAGTTATAATCTTAACATATAAATTTGTAGGCATGGTATGGTTTAAATGGGGAATTCGGAGAAGTGGGGAAGATCTCGCATTATTACGCTGCAAAGTGTGTTTATGTCGCCAGCGTGGAAATACCGAAATAGCGGCAAGCGTACGTTGGAATCGAAACATGCGCTATTTTTGATATACCGCATAATTTGTCATTGATTTTTATAAATTATATTTATATTTTGATGTTTTTGTTTACTAATGTGTTATGAGATACCTTAGATTGTTCAAATTTGTATCATAAGATATATTATACTATTTCAGATATGCCAGCATAAATATGTGTTCTCATATGCTGCTAACCAATATGTTAACCTCATTCACTCAAGATTATTACAAGTCTTCAGAACTGGTTAAGAACAAGGGTTTTACCATACCTCTGAAGACTTCCTGTCGTAAAAGAGATCCCTGTCACAAAATTAAGAGATCCCCAAAGAATTGCTGTTAATAAAACAAGCTTTCATTGGTAGGGAAACAACTACCTGAAAAATATAAGGAGAATTTTGGGCCTTTGTCTGGAGTTATTATAAACAGTTTATATCAGATGAGGTTTTTGTGACATCCGAGACCTTGGTGATTCGGGATATTATGCACCAGTCAGTGGAATGCCCCGTACCCCCCCCCCCTACCCGGAGAATGCCGGGGAATTATTGAGCGATTGAACCTTATATTCGGCCACGGTACACAGGGATTTAGACTGTATTAGTTATGTGTATACCGGGCACTTTGGCAGGGCTTATATCGGGGATTAGACATAGCCGCCATCTTGAAAACGAGAAAGGACTTGGAATGAGCAATGAAAGCGAACTGATAATTTTGCGAACGAACTGACAATCTCTTGTGTTATTGGGTCACCGTTTTATTTTCTTGAATGTTATTGTAAACCGTTTAGATGTTCCATTTTTTTAAGCATTCAGTATAGACCATAGATATGACTTAAATTTTAAGTAAAAAGGGAAAGGCCCAGTTTTTAGGGGCCCCGAACAATGAGCAAAACCAAATCGAACTGAAAAGAATCCAGTTTAATTTAATAGATGTGCAAAATTAAGTACAAATAAGGTAGTATTTATCAAATAGGTCTATTTCCTTTAGGTTGATATTCTTTTTAGATATTGTATATTCGGCCCGGAGAGCGGGAACATTATTTGCGTTTAGGCAAGTGAGAGTGGCCCGTATAGCGGGGAGTTAGAGTGAATTAGAGCAAGGTCTTGGTCTAATGCCCCGCTGTTCCCCGGGTAGGGAGGTGCGGGGCATTCCACTGACTGGTGCATTACAAAAACCGAATTGAATGACTGTTTTATTACACATTGCATTTTCATTAACTCTTTGAACAAACAATGATTTGTCACACAAAACAACGGTTGCAAATATATTAGATATCTCACCTCCCTACCAAAGTTCCAATAAAAATCTCAAATGTCTGCTGTTTGCCAATCAGCATTATTAGGCCATGTAAAAAAAATCCCTGTTTATCATCAGTGCAGGGTGTTAGCTACAGTCAAAAATTCCGCGTTAAACACGATTTTCCCAATTACCTTGAGGTCGCAATTTCCCAATTTGGGTCAGCCAAAAAATAGTACAGAAATTCAATTATTTTTTCACATCCGATAATAGACCAGTACCGTATCTAAGTATCTTGCCGTCCATCTTGCTGCCAATATGTTGTTAATACGCCATTAAAAACATGTTTATAACTACATTTGCTCAAAATTACTCCCAAAATGCGGGAAATGCCATTTCAAAAACACAAAAATTGTAAAAATCGAGAGGGGGCAACCGCATGCCCCCATACCCACAAAGAAATGCCCGGTTTCAGGCTAAAATAAATTTCACAATATTTTGAATGCTACACTTTTCATTAAAGGACATTGGCACCCAAAATTTTTATTACTTATATCTCTTTGGTATACTTGCGGAATATTTAATTTCATATTTTGGCCGGTTTGTCGCGTTTAGTTGTTGAGAAAATTTGATAGAAAGTCCAACAGTTGTCCGCCATTTTGAAAATAAGCGTGTATGCTAATTTATGCCTCCAAATACATTATCTGACGTCATTAGCTGGGTAAAAACAATTTCATGACTATAAACAATACCGAGTATTGCCACGCGTAGTGCATTTGAACCAAAACAAAAGGCAGCAAAGTTTTACCAAGTATGTAATTTGTAACACTATTTCTCATAGTATATATCCTACTCCGTGTTAAATAAAAGCAGAAATTCGAGTGCAACAAGACAAATACTAATGCAATATTTTATGATCAATTACCTGTATTGTAAATTGCACCATTCCTTGCTTTTCCAGTCGCTCGATATGTTTTTATCTGATAGTGTAGACTTATCTTGTTTGATTGCGAAGAGTGTTGGCCAGTATAACGCTCAAAACGACATATTTTTAGCTAACATAACACACACGCAATAGAATTCTCTCTTGTAGTTTTAGCGCTACCCATCCAATGATGTCACAAAGTTCATTGACCTTCGAGATAATTTGTCAGAAAATATTTCCAAGATGGCGGCGAAACACAAAGTTTGCATGCATTTTACTCGTAGACTAAAATGTTTGAGAACGAAATGATAATATTTTCATAGTTAGGTCGTCAAGTAGGATTGAAATAGCCAATAAATCATACACGTTGTTAGCCTGCGAGCCTGACTATGTCTATGATTTTAATAAAACTACAGACTTTTATAATACAATATATACTTTAAAAAAATTGCAACCAACTGGAGAGCAAATAATTTCATGAGTAATTTGTTTGTGAAAATTATCACTTTTCAATTATCGCTTTTCTGTAAAAATTATCGCTTTTCAAAGACTGTCCTTCATATAATAAACAGAGAAATACATTGGTGCTTGGAAATACCAGATTTCTTGTGTTGAACATGAAATCTCACTCAGTTAGCTGTGCTCACTCGTGAGATATCATGTTCAACACTCTCTATTTATTAACTACCTGTAGGGCTTCAAATTTCAATTTTTCAGCAGTATCCAGTGGGATACTAGCAACTTAAAATTTGGTACCCACCTAGAAAATCTAGTATCCCACATTTGCAAAACATCTTTTCGTTCACGAGCATTACCCACAGAAAGGATTTTTTCAAGCCATTTTAAATTTTCAACAATGCTTTGTTTCTTCATACTTTGCTTGGCTTTGCCACTTTTTTGAGCATATCTTTCTTGCGCAGTCAAATTCGATCGCTTTCACTTTGTTTATCTAATTGTATTATTTTCGATGGTATTTTGTCGAGAAATATCAGCCGTGGACAGAATTTTTTTCAGTATCTCTCGGGACACTGAGCTCGTGATTTCCAGTATCCAAATTCAAATCTGATATCGCCGGGATATCGGGATACCGCGAATTTGAAGCCCTGTTAACTATGCTAAATATTTCAATACAGACAATGGATTGCAATAATTTGCAAAACAGTTATGTTCTTAGAATTTATGTTTTTGGGGAGAGGGTGATTGGTTGGGTGGGGGGGCGAAACATTTCATCTCCTTTGAAAATATTAAATATTTTCTGATGCTTTCG
>CACRXK020005618.1:0-27487 GCA_902702795.2 Paramuricea clavata
CTCGAGTTGCTAGAATTAAACCGATCATTAAAATTTTTAGGCAAATAATAGTTTACAACGTGTTCCTTCTTTCGAAAATAATTTAATGCAGTACTCACCTTCATGTTGTGAAATATTCAAAAATTTGTTCATGACTCCTACGAATCGAACTCCTTCCCCGCTTCAGTGCCTCTGTACGCCATGTTGAATATTTCAACCGCACTCGCTCGTAGAAGCCCAAGACGCAGTAGAAATATGAAACAAGTCTTACAGATTTCGTCAAAACTTTAATCAAAGCGAAAATGATGAAAGTTTTCTTGCAATTCTCGTGTGTTTAGCACCTTCCCTCGTTCGAAAAGTGTAAGCGCCATGTTGAAAAATTCTGCTGTGTAACTAAACTACCATGATGCTTAGCAATTCCGCAATTGGCCCATTATCTGACATATCAACCTATACTAATTACCATGGTTACGCGGAATGTTTTGCCACAGGAGCGCTTGCTGTTCGGGGCATTTGAGGGAAATGGCGACTTTCGCATCATGTTGTCAAAATGCAACAACTTCGGCTTGTATAGGATTCTTTCTACAGCGTTATTTTCATTTTATTTTTGAATCCAGTACAAGTTAAGATACCTATTAAAAATCGTATGTTTTTTGTTTTTGACAAAATGTGCTAGAAAAGATAATATTATACCTTTTACAAAGGCATGTACGCAATAAAATATTCGATGTTGGAAAGTATATGCGAAAGACACAGTTAGGCTGTTGGCAGTTGAAGGGGAGAACAAAAATGCAATATATACAGCTCAGGAGCTTAAGCGATTAGATTCCAAGGTAAGAAAGGTTTTACATATCTCTTGTATTTTTTGTAATCGAGTTTCTGATTTATCATGGTCTTTTTTATTCAATATATATCTTCATATTATGAACTGAGCCCATCTTGATCGTACTATAGACAGATTTATTCTTGTCATGATGATAAATTTATATTCGCGCACAATTTTTGGCTACCACAGTACTTATTGAACTTGAAGCTCACAATTGGGTTGGCTTTAAATAGTATACAGTTTATAGTTTAATAATTAAAAATAGATATGCTATAAGTGATATAAAACAAACTATTATCTAGTCTAATGGGTTAGCATATTTGCAAAATTGTAATTGCAAATATGCTAACCCATTAGACTAGATAATAGTTTGTTTTATATCACTTATAGCATATCTATTTTTAAATATTAAACAGTATAAACTGTATACTATTTAAAGCCAACCCACAATTAGCTTCAAGTTCAATAAGTACTGTGGTAGACAAAATTAATAAACTCCCAGAAAGTAGCATGGTATATGAAAGGTACATCCCCGACTGCTAGTTGCTCACACACTTTGAATATTATTGTGTCCTCTGGCTGAAATCGCCCCTGCAATCCTGGTGCAATTGCAGCATTCTAACCAACAGAACTGAGCTACAGAGTCCAGTTGTCAAGCTGGAATTCATGTGTGTATACTTGGGTACTGCTGTGTTTGTATCGTTAAATACCAAAATTGAAACCTATAACCTTTAAAACATATTAATATTTACTGATACCTTTACAAGGCAGTAACCAGCATATATACTTGTGGTTAGAGCTCGACATTTGGACTCTGTACTGTAGCTCAGTTGTTTAGGATACTATATATTATTCTAAGAGATTCCGTTGGCATCCCACTCATTATAATAGTTGAAGTGTCTTGTACATGGAAATTGTCGAGTGGAAATTTATAGACACTTAATACACCAAAACAAGGAACAGCTGTGAAAAAAAGCAACTGTAGGTCCCTGGCCGGAATTAGACCTGCGATTCCAGTGCAGCACTCTAACCAACAGAGGCCAGTTGTCGAGCTCTCTTATGGGTTAGGGTCATGGCAGTACCTTTTTAGTATTATATAATATGTATATAGTACCTTAATTAGTATATATGTAATATACAGTAATGCATGAACAGGCCTTAGTCCAGCACTGCAGCATGGCTGCAGGTTCAATTCCTGCCAGTGACCTATAGTTGCTTTTCTCTCAGTCATTCCTGATTAGGTCTTAGTAATAAATGTTTATAAAGTTCCACTCAATAATTTTTATGTAAAAGTCTAAGACCTCTCACATATCAATCTAACTAATGATTAAACCTACCTTTTAATTTTCTTTTCCTACAGCTAATGATTTAGATTCAAAAATTCAATAGCAAGGACGAAAGTGGTTTTATAAGCAAACAACCAAGAAATGTTCATGTGACAACAGCAGCAAATTGTAGCCAGTCTAACAGTAACTGTTTAACGTGCACAGTCTGTCAATCCTGGTGATCAGGATTTATCTCAAGTGACAAAATTAATCTACAAATATTTTTAGTCACAAAACACAGGAGTTTAAAGATTCCCAGTAAAGTGCTAAGTGTATTTATTATGCCACACACAGTGCATGGTAGTAACATAGAACTATCTTCATTTGAAGCTTTGTTTGGTAGCAGGGGTGAAACTACCCTCTTTTAATTCGGGGGTGTCTGCCAGAATTGCCCTGCCCAAACCGATGATGCAGCAATTTTTTATTTCTGGCCACTGTTTCCCCCCAAATGCTGGCGAACAGAGGTGGGTGGGGGGAAATTTTTCTGGACCACCCCCTGAACACCCCCCCCAACTGAAGTTTCGCCCCTGTTTGGTAGGGATGCAACTACCTGAAAAATACAAGGATAATGTTTCGAGCGAAGGCCCTTTGTCTGGAAGTTTGTTGCAGGGTCTGGAAAATTACACGAGCTTTTATGATCATGTGACAAAAATTAAACCAATCAGATGCATTTAGTCATAACAAAGTATATACAAAAAATATTAATAACATTATAGAATATATTAATACAATTATACAGAAAACTACATATACATCTACAAATTAGCATATATCAACACTATGTTGTTATTATTTAAAGTTGCATCTCTCACTTTGTATAGATGTTCTTATTCTGGGTTAGATATATTATGCTAATTTGTATATAGTATTATTTTTACCTAACCATATCATAACCTATGTAAACCATTGTATTTCTTTAATAAAAAACAAGATATCAGTTGATGTCCACATCATTATATTTGTGTTGTATGCAATGATTTTTGCCTGCAGATTGATTGAGATAAGAAAATAAAAAGCTGAATGTGCAAATAATTACTTCTGGCAAAATGTATTGCTTTGAATCCCTTGTCCGTAAGCACAGGGGGTCCAACTAAGAGCTGTGTTATGAATATGAATAAAACATTAATTAAACGTAATATGAATAAAACATCATAACGTAATATATTTAAATTATTGCACTTACTTGTATATTAAATCATAAGAGCTTGTATTTGCAGTGAATAGCTTTTAACAGGGCGCTTATACACGCTCAGAAAATCGCTCAGAAACATTTTGATTCGAACGATTGTTCAAATATGGCGAATAAATTGACAAAACGAAAATATTACATGACGTTCCAACGAAAGTAACAGCAAGGATTGCGGGCGCGCGAGCAAGCGAAAAGGCGAGGGAGAAATAAATAGAAGGGATGAAACAAATATCACGTGACTTTTTAAACTGCTTCTAGACTACCCGTTTAAGCTTTTTGTGGGGTTTTTAAGGCTCAGTCGATGTTCTCTTACATGAACAAGCCTAGTCATTACCAAAAAAGCACTGATCAATCTAATTTATGTGATTTATAACAGCGAGCATTCTTGGCCATTATCGCGAGATGTGTTCCATAAGTAGCCTGTTCTCGTGACGTATGACGAAATAATAATAACTAAATAATGTAAAAAAACCCGTTGGTCGCTACATTTAAACATTTCATATTAGCCGGTATAGCTAAACATTGTTTATTTTCATTAATTAAGCGCTTAGGCGTTGTTGGAGTTGGCAGGAGGCGTTTTGGAATTTTCCGAGAGAACAGGCTACTTATGGAACACATCACACGATCGCATTACCGGTGTTTCATCCCTTCTATTAATATCTATTACCCTCGCCTTCCGCTCGCGCCCGCAATCCTTGCTGTTATTTTCGTTGGAACGTCATGTAATATTTTTGTTTTGTCAATTTATTCGCCATATTTGAACAATCGTTCGAATCAAGTGTTTCTGAGCGATTTTCTGAGCGTGTATAAGCGCCCTGTTAAAAGCTATTCACTGCAAATACAAGCTCTTATGATTTATACAAGTAAGTGCAATAATTTAAATATATTACGTTATGATGTTTTATTCATATTAGGTTTAATTAATGTTTTATTCATATTTCATAACACAGCTCTTAGTTGGACCCCCTGTGCTGTAGGTCAACAATAAATGCATGCAGTGCCAGTCAAATGGTCATGAAAGTGGACACCTTTTTCAAACAGATTTTTCTTCCCGTGTGAGTAAACCGTAGTACCCAGAGAAAACCTACAACACTTAGTTCAGGGTAGACTTGCCACAAGTCGACCATGGGGGGAGGGAGGGCGCGGGGGAGGGAACAGGCGACCCGAGCGACGAAGTCGCGAGTGGTCGACTTGTGTCCCTTGCAGGAATTTAAATCGCATTAAAAATTTTGGCGCGAATAATTTTGACATAAAAGGGGTGTGTACATTTCATACAATTACTTCACCGCGCCGACAATGAGTCTACAAAAACACAAAAACATTCCCCAGAATTGATATTTCTTTGTCCTCGAATGAAACAGTTTGCACCGGGTGTGGAAACGAAATAACTGACCCAAGTAAGCGCCGAAAGCTGTTCAATGTATCAACAAAAACGAGTGCATGTAAAAACTTATTGAATCTAGACAGTTGTTTTGTCTAACAATGTGTGCCGTAATTGTGCCGACAAGAATAGTAATTTATTAGACTTATTATAGAAAGTTGATTCAGTTCGCGAGCGATTTAATATTAATAGTAGAAGTTAATCTAATTGAAAAGAATCAGACAACTAGCTGTAACCGCGAAGCAGAGAGGCGGCGATTGTGATCAACGAGAAGACGTCGCCAGAGTTCAAAATCCGGTAAAAATACGCGTTGTTTTCTCAACAAATGATTTTGTATTAATAATCAGTAATCGAGATCAAGAAACCCAAACTAAACCCGAAACTATACTAGTGAGGAAATTTTAGAATCATTAGATGCATCTTCGGTACGTGACAGTATTAATTAATAAAGTTTATTTCGACACCCTGTACTTTTAAATATAGCCTACTCAATGTAATGCTTGTTTGTGTATTTTCACATGGTTTTTGTGTTCTACAAAATTGTAATTACATTGTTTACTCTATTTGCTTCAATAGTACACATTTGTTCAACAAGAAAGCCTGAGAATATAATATTGTAATACAATAATAATAATGTAAACCGCTTCGGCAAATCGGCAATGTAAACAATGACGTCACCGGTGGATTTTTCCACCGGTGATATTTGGCGCGCTGCAAGTGACAAAAGTCCTTTCCACAGAGGAAGCGAAGCGCGCCATAGAAGGGTCTGGAAAGGACTTTGGAAAGTCTAAGTTCAGGGTTGACTCATTTCAAAATTCCAACACCAATATTGCAAAGAGAAATTTAGATTTTTAACTTTCACTTCACTAAAATATTTGAGTTGTTTCCTTTGCTATCTGGGTATTTATAGAAAACCAGTCATCAGAGAAACATATTCTGACACAATGGAATGGACAACTATTTGGCAATTCCCATTACTTGCTGGTCATTGCCACAGCACCAGTATAAATACATGTAATAATGGTACATACATGCTGGTAATTTTGGAGACATAGGTAGAAATGATTTTGGTAGCAATGACCAGTTATGCATGGGCATTTTAAGAATTACCAATTATCTTAACAATGTTTTGATATGTTTGCAACAGCTGTGAAGAGTCATTGGGTATAAAGGGACCAAGGGTGACAATCCATCACAGAAAGGAAGGGATGGAGGCAGCCAAAACACTATTTATCAGCTATTTAGCTCTTATAATAATTAATAATGTCATAATGTGAATGCTGAGAGAGTTTGAGAGAATACATCTTCACAACTGTTACAATATACCTGACTATACTTTAATGAATTATAATATTTCAAACATTACTAGCAAACATGCTGAGGAAATCCATTGACATTCCACTCTCCAATCCATATATAGTTGAAAAACTTTGCACAAAGTAGCCAGGCACAACATCCTTGGACAACCCAGATAATAAAGCGAATAACTCGTTGACAAAGCACATTAAAGTAAAATAAATAACAATAGCCTTCTTGACATCACCATGAAAACAAAACGGTTCAACAAATCCGTACAAACCCCGAACATTTCCTACGATTATTGAAAACATGATAAACTGAGTAAATAAATATGGGTTTCTGATGCTCGTTTTGCCCCCTATCCGCCGTCGAATTCCTGCCAGCCACAGCCGAGCTTCCCTTTGTAGTATTGGCGCTGGATTTATGGAATTAGTCATATTCCGTGGCACATTTAATCCAGAGAATCATGAGCTTCGAGTACAGTTTCAACTTGCTCAGTTGCTCGGCACATTTTTCCACGAAAAACGCGACGTTTTGGAAGCTTTTCTCCCGAGTGCAGCTACCAAGGGCCTCCATTACTTTCTGAAAATAATCTACCGGCCGTTCGACGCAGTTGTCGTTCAAAATATCTTGATTTAAGACCTCGTGAAGACTAAAATTGCCATTTCAAACGGCCGCCATCTTGTCAAATTAATTATGCTTACGCAGCATTTTTTGAAGAATACCGCAGGTCATAATGAATGGCGAACTAGCGTTTTCGCATGCAAAAATGCCAGGCGTGTTTATGCATGGTGCAGAGTTCCTCCGTAGCAACAACATAAACTCAGAGGCCGCGGAAGCATCTCGAAAGTGGAGGGGCATTGACCGAAAGGGGCACTTTTGTATATGACCAGAATCAAACGATTTTATGACGTTCACGAGCCGAACGAAAATTTTTGAAAATATGGAGTCTCTCTAACGTCGGAAATGGCCTTTACAGAGTCTTTACTACTGCGAAAAGGGCATTTTCTTTCCAGAAAAAGAGGGCGTTTATTCAAGAAATACTTTTTCCGTTCTTTAAATGGGGCATTTTAGCCCAGAAAAAAGGGCACTTTTTCACTTTTAAGAAAAGTGGGGGGGCACATGCCCCCATTGCCCCCCCGTTCCGCGGCCCCTGCATAAACTTGGTTCGCCGGCAAAGTTTCACGAACGAATATCCAGATGTACGATGCCCTTCACGTATTCGCACGTGAATTAGGGCATCGTACATCTGGATATTCTTTCGTGAAACTTTGGCGAACCAAGTTTATGTTGTTGCTACGGAGGAACTCTGATACCATAAAAGCTCTCTGCTGCGGGGTAAATCGTGGCATCGCCATTTCAAAGTGTACGGGGGTATTATACGAGAAAATGCGTTTCAGCACAAACAACTCGAAAGCACAAATTCCATGGAAATTCCATGGAACTCTCATGGGAGTAAAAATGAATTCATAATGATGCAAGAACAGCACCAACAGAGAAAAATGTAACGTTTTCATAGGCTTTTCGGAGGATTTGTACTCGGTAAAATCCTGCCGAAATTTTATCATAACTGCAACAAATAGCGAACTTTTCATACATGAACTCAAATAAAGAATACCGTTTGTTATTTCCGTGCGCAACCCACTTTTAGGGGAGCAAAAGTTGACCACCCCCCTGGATAGCAAAATTTACTATTTTCAAATTTTTTATATTTTCCATAATTTAAGAACTCAAGCAATCCATATATAGCAAAAATTACATTTCATGAACAGAATTGTGGAATTGAGAGCAATTTCAAAATTGTCTTACTTTTTTTGATACACCCTGTAGATTTCTATTGTAAAACTGACATTTTTCGCAGAAATTTCGCCTTATACTCCCTAAGTATGCGAAGAAATCAAGTCAAATCTGGTATTTCAAGAACAAGCACACATCATAGGCAGCATAACGCGATAGTGTGCAGTGTATTTGTAGGCCTAATTGACATTTTATGCAGATTATGCTTGGGCTGGCAAATTTGTTTTAAATAATAGATCAAATGGCCAGGGTGCATTCCATGTAAACTACGCCGGAGATACGCCAACATATACGATAGTTCACACCAATACATTGGAGATTTTAACTTTGGGGACCAAATTTCATGTTAAAATGGCTAATCTGGCATATTTTATACACTGTTAACATCATATTCTTGAAGTTATACTCAATGAATATACATACTGTATGACAACCAATTCAGGCACAAACTTACTGTAGTTACACTTATCACTTCTTTTTGAGTGATCTCACGCAATACACCAACAATGTTGTAACCTCACGCCGGATATATCTGGCGTGGAGTGAATGGAATGAACTCTGGACAATGTATTTTAGTTTGGAGGTTTAATGCAGTGTGGCTAAGTTGTAGAATGAAACCAAATAAACAGAAAGCCATGTCATTGATATTATTTGATGTAGTGTACTGTATATTTGTTTCACTGAATTGGAAATGAAATGTGTACAATGTACATAGTGTGGACAAAGTAGTTGGTTTGAAAATAGTCACTATAATTTTTGTATATTGTATTTCAGTTGTACTGAAGACTGTACAAATTCAACACAAGATTGTAAATGCTATGAAGCTTTGCCCATCAGTCATCAAGAGTACGACAGTTAATATGCACCTGTAGTCGTTGTAGTAGTTTATATATATTACATTAAAGATTTTTATCAACTCGTGTTGTTGTCAATACCATCTGCATTTTTATTCTGTATTTCTACCATTTAAATAATGGAGAAACATTGTAGATTCAGAGTGTTGTGGATTTGTAGCTGTTCAAAATGAAGAAAATAAATCCTTTTAATACACATGTCTCAAATCCCTGATTGGCCCAGGAGCCTTGTTTTCGTGAATCTTTAGTAGCTAACATATATAGCCTTTTGTCTTGTTTCATGAGATGGAATACTTCCAGCCCAAGGAAGCATTTGTGATAAAATTATCACATGGCCAGAAATTCAGGACATGCGCCCGCAATATATCTCAGCGGTTTTTCCTATGAAAAGTTATTCATACCCAACAAACGCTAGTTTTAAATAAAAAAATACATTTTACTTAGTTTTTTGTTTAACTAAAGCAGAAAAATACATATATTAGGTATTGACGGCCTTTTACATACCTTTCATTTATTATGATGGGATATAAAGTGATGCATGGTAAACGACTCAAATATTTTGTGTATACATCGCTATCCCTCCATGTAGCCCACACTGGAAGAAAGCCTGGTTCCTAAGCTTCTTGTTGATATCAAACATGGACGACAATTCATGAAACATCGTTCTTCTTGCAATGTTTACGACCTATCGACAGGGTATTTATGGGTAAAATATCAACATTTTGTCCCGTAAATTGGAACAAGTTAAAAACATCGTATCACTATGAAATTATGCAGACAAGCAGGGGACAATATATATTTTACGACGCGAAGTCTGCAAATTTCATGAAGGGTTCGAGGGATACATGCGGCCAGAGCAAAATGTACGTTTTGAACGATTTTCTCAAGTTTTACTATACTTTATTATACGCCGATGTACTATGAAGTGAACTCGAATAATGGAACAACTTATATGTAAGATTCCGATGCGAAACTTTTCTGTTTTACGGTCCAGATATAGTTTATATATAACTAAGGTAGCAATTAAATTTTGCAGCTTTAATTTGACCAGTATTAGTATTCACAAGTTTATTGCTCAAAGACAAAGCATCTCTGAATACAAGATCTTTGAATACAACTAAGCTGCCAACTATTACTATATAGGAGCATCGACTACAAAAACAGTCCACAAGGAAATCCTCTGCCATGAGTGCTGCAATGTTCTTGGCTGTTGCATTCTGTCTTCCCAACTCCTGCAATTAAAATATCAGGGTAATCTAATGTGCCTTCATTATTCACAGAACTTGATGACCACATGGGGTCATCCATTTAGTTCAAATGTCTCAAATGCAAGGGAGTCAAACTTTTTTCAGTTATCGTCGGCCAGTGACTGCCACACACAGATTAATAAAAGTTTCATATAGCTCAAACATAAAATTATCCCATCACTTTAGTACTAAACAAACACTGCATGAACCACGATTTAAGTTTTGACAGCCGTGACAAAGGTCATATTAATCGGCAAAACTTACCTGTTTTAATTAATACAGCTGCAGTAAATATCGCCGTTGCATACCGCCTAACTTGTTCAGTTGATCAAGCTGCTTTGTACTTTGAATCAGTATTCCTAACTAAATGATCCAACACATGAATATGATCTAATCCTTGTCATTTTGACCTCCATTGACGAGTCTGGGGTTCACATCTTCAGTCATCGCACAGTCGCACTCATTATTACGACGTAGAACTTCGATTTCCTCTGCGATTCAGGGTTAAAAACTTCAAATTTACTTCTTGAAGCATTGGTGTTATATATTCCTTTCCTGAAACAAGGTTTGTTTCAGTCCAAGAGAAGAGAATAAGCGTTATAAAACGAAAACTATACATTCTGTAATAGAAATCTAAAGTATTCACTCGTACCAGCGCGCAGTTTCTATCAATGGCTACGCCCACGAAACTAACGTCATATATTGACGTCTATATTCTGTGTTCAAATGAGGCCAAAAGCTACTGTTGAAAATAAAGCCTAACTTAGGCGGCAAATTTTAATTAATATAAAAACTATAAAAATATAGAAAGGTGTCTTAGCTTTCGTCGTCTACGACATCATCAGAGACAAGGTCATATATTGACGTCTGTACATCGAAGTCTATATTGACGTCCGTATACATATTAACGTCATATACTGACGTATATATATTGTCGTCAATATATATATATATATATATATATATATATATATATATATATATATATATATATATATATATATATATTTATATATATAGTACAATCTGCAGACATGCATGTTTCGGCGTTCAACGCCTCATCAGTGCAGCTTGGTACACGTCTAGATACATGAGACACTCGTATTTATACCCCATGAACTTGCTCTCACCAAGGCATGTGGTACAACACGGTGACTCAACGCATCCAGACATGCGCAGAGCGTAATGGAGCCAGAGTGCTCAAACGACCACAAGGGAAGTGAGCTTTGCATTATCGCTAATAAACATCCATTAACAACTCCACAGAGTGCTCAACAATATATATATATATATATATATATATAAAATAATTTTGTGTTTTTAATTTAAATCAAGGATCACTCAAGAGGTTTTTGATAATATTTTTATTTTAGCTATTTAATATGAACAGAGGTGAAAGTTTCAGAAAAGCAATTATATATATATATATATATATATATATATATATATATATATATATATATATATATATATATATATATATATATATATATATATATATATATATATATATATATATATATATATATATATATATATAAATATATATATATAGGAAAACTTTGCCCGTTGACGGTTCGCTATAAACGTAATGAAATAACTTAATTTAAAACTACTTTTATGTATATTATTAATACGTAATAGGATGGTTTCTCGTGAAAATTAGATAAAACAAGCACTCGTGAGTTTTTCACAGATCTCAAATAGAACTCGACGTCCTTCCGACTCGTGCTATTTTGATGGTCATTGAAAAACTCATTCGTACATGTTTTATTCAAATTGCACTCGAAACCATCCTATTACCTATACTTATACATATTAACGTCATATATTGACGTCATGTCTTTAACGTTATCGAAAGTATCGGAAGTATTGATAAACGCGGTCAATAATGTAGCAGCCCAGTAGGCATCTTTGTTTGTAGACTAGTCCTATATGTCTGGTGTCATCACGAAAACGGTTCCATTAATTGTTATTTTTACCATGTTTCGCACTAAGTTGATAACAAACACATCAACATATTTAAAGAAATATTTCCTACAGGCAAGGGCTACGGAAAAATTGCGACCAGCAATTGATGACGTGGATTGCTTTCTTGAATGTGACTCTACAGCGCTGTCTGTAGGCGAGTTAGATAGTAAGCCTATTGGAACATGTGCTGTATTCAAATATCAGGACGGTTATCGGCACGGTGGAGCGTATTTCATTGAACATAATTATCGAAAGTATGGATACGGAGCACAGTTAATTATTGAAACCATTAGAAAATCAGAACCAATTACAAACTTATCTGCTTATGCACCTCTTCGTATGGTTGAGACGTACAAGAAGTTTTATGGCTTACAGATCTTGCATGTTTGCGAGATTCATGATATTAATTCAATCACTGCTTTGAAGAATCTGCAAGGGATTTCCATGGATGCGTCATATCATGTTAAGCAAGTTTCAGATGTAGATTTTGAAACCTTGTGTAACTACGATAAGTTCACATTTGGTTATAATCGTCAGCCATTCTTATATAAATGGCTGTATTCACCAGCGAGTCACTCGTGTGTTGCTTTAAATAATCAAGGGTTTATTGTTGGTTATGTTGTTGCGCGGGAATTGGTAGTTCCTAACGAAGGCTATAAGGTTGGACCACTGTTTTGTGAAAATATTAACATAGCACAAGTTCTTCTCCAGTCAGTATTTAAACAAATCAACGAACAAGGCACGTCAACATCCAATTCCGTTCATATTTCTTGTCCGGTTGATCGAGATCTCCAAGTGCGCCAACTTTTGAAAATCTTAGACAGCAGTCACGTTCAAACCATTCCATTTATGGCAAACAATGATCATCTGAAGGGACGTATTGATAAGTGGTTTGCAATTACTTCATTTGAAACTGGTTGAAAATTGAGTAGAAACATGGAATGTACAGTACAGTATAGTAGAATAGAATCAGTTTATACGTATAGATAACTTAATACTAACTTTGAAATTAAGCTCGGTTTCTTATGTTCGTCACAGCATCAATAGTAATACAATGCACACTTAAAAGTTAAACATTTCACTATGTATAATGATCTAAAGTGAAATTCCATTTATATACATTTGCATTGCAATTTATTTTGTTTAATAAATTCACTTTTCATATTTAAAGAAATGATGGAAATATAAGTTTGTTTAAAGAGTGAGTATAATATGCCAGTGACCTTTCGGCGCCGCTTGGTTCCAAGAAAATGGCCGACTTTTGAGATATTTATAAGTGATTTATAAGTGGCCCATATTTATCGGAATGCTATTGAAAACCAACTCTATTTCTTCTTTTATACGAAGTAAGTCATTATATCTTGTGAAGTATATTCATGAGATATAGCTGAATGTAAACATAAAATGTAAACACAAGCATGCAAAGGATCACTGGCATGATACTCACTCTTTAAGTGAACAATTTATTCTACTTATAGTTCGCCAGGTCACGAAAACTCTTTATGCTGTGTGCTTGTTCGTGAAATACCAGATTTGACTTGATTAGCTAATTTATATATATTATAAATTTAAGTTAATGGGCAATGCTGTCCACACATTTAGTCTAATTTATATGACAATCGATTTGAATATTTTGCGTGCGGTACAAAGTTCACAGACCCACAGCTGTCATTTGTATCAAAGGTCATCTTTGTATTGGCAAAGCGTACACGTGCACATCTCATGACCAATTATCTTTCAGCCAATCGAAATATATCTTTGATGGCATCAAAACATGTAACCAATCATAATTCGGTTAAGCCAGTAAAATAGACCAAATACACCTGAAAGAGATCACTTGTTTCAGGGCAGCCCTAGGGACCATTACCCCTAGGGTTATCAGAGCGGGCCTTATATATACCCCGCAGGATGAAATATAAGGCCATAAAGAGTCTATTGGGTTAAATATACATATAATGTAACACTTATTTTAACAGGAGTACTTCACCCCCATAACTCATTCTCCCACACAAAAGCTGTCTGTGTCTACTCTTAATTCTTAGCTCAGTTAGCTGGCAGGAGAGCAATTGTTCCATTAATCTTCGCATACTTGGCGAATATAAGGCGAAAACTCCAAAAAATGTTAGTTTTACAATAAAAATATATAGTATTCACTTCTCAAATGGGGCCTTTCAACATGGCAGCCTGTCTCAAAACATGACATACTTCCGGCTTCAATTTTTATTGGCGCTTTCTTTTACGATGTCCTATCCAGTCTTTAAAGGACAATGGCAACGAAAATTTTTATTAGCTATTTCAATTCTACTTGACGACTTATAACTATGAAAATATTATCATTTCCTTCTCGAACATTTAAATTTTTAGTCTATGAGTAAAATGCATGCAAACTTTGTGTTTCGCCGCCATCTTGGAAAAAAATTTTGAAAAATTATCTCGAAGGTCAGTGAACCTTGTGACGTCATTAGATGGGTAGCACCAAAACTACAAGAGAGAATTCTATATTTGCGTGTGTATTAGCTAAAAATATGTCGTTTTGAGCGTTATACTGGCCAACACTCTTCGCAATCAAACAAGAGAAGTCTATACTATCAGATAAAAACATATCGAGCGACTGGGAAAGCAAGGAATGGCGCAATTTGCAATGCAGGTAATTAATCATAAAATATTGCATTAGTATTTGCCTTGTTAGGCTACACTCGAATTTCTGCGTTTATTTAACACGGATTAGGATATATACTATGAGAAATAGTGTTACAAACAAGGAACGTACTTGGTAAAACTTTTCTGCCTTTCGTTTTGGCTCAAAGTGCACTATACGCGTGGTAATACTCGGTATTGTTTTATAGTCATGAAATTGTGTTTACCCAGCTAATGACGTCAGATAATGTTTGCTGTGGCATAAATGTTTATTTTCAAAATGGCGGACAACTGTTGAACTTTTTATTACATTTTCTCAACAACTAAACGCGACAAACCGGTCAAAATATAAAATTAAGTATTCCGTAAGTATACCTAATAGATATAAGCAATAAAAATTTTGGTTGCCAATGTCCTTTAATATTAAGGTGGTTCTCCACTAGGCGGAGCGTAATTTCTCTTTGTCTTTTCTAATTAGATCCACCCGAGAAATCACAAGACAAAGAGAAATTCCGCTCCGCGCGGAATGTTCCGCCTAGTGGAAACGGCCTTATTTAGAACATATCAATGGCTACCCCCACGAAACTAATGTCATATATTCACGTATATATTGTGTGTTCAAATGAGGCCAAAAGCTACTGTGGAAAATACAGCCTAACTTAGGCGGCAAATTTTAATTAATATAAAAACTATAAAAATATAAAAAGGTGCTTTGGCTTTCGTCGTCTACCACATCATCAGAGACAAGGTCATATATTGACGTCTGTATATTGCATGCCGTCTATATTGACGTCCGTATACATATTAACGTCATATTTGACATCCGTATATTGACGTCTATATACACTGTCGTTTATTTATAGGTCTCAGTATTATGTCGACTATATATGTCGTCTAATAGTATATATATTGACGTTTGTATATTGACGTCTTTATATTGTCGTATATATATAGGTCTACATGTCGTCTATATATTATGTCGTCTATGTAACTATATTGACGTCTGTATATTGACGTCTTTATATTGTCTTCATATATATATATATATATATATATATATATATATATATATATATATATATATATATATATATATATATATATATATATATATATATATATAATATATATATATATATATATATATATATATATATATATATATATATATATATATATATATATATATATATTTAACGTCATATATTTAACGTCGTATATTGAAAGTATTTTTCTCATAATCATGAAAAGGAACAGAAAGATTGATAAACGTGGTCAATAATGTGGCAGCCCAGTAGGCATCCGCTTGGTCCAAGAAAATGGCTGACTTTTGAGATATTTATAAGTGATTTATAAGTGGCCCATATTTATCGAAATGCTATTGAAAACCAACTCTATTTTTTCTTTTAAACGAAGTAAGTTCTTATATCTTGTGAAATGCTACGTTTTTTATTGCAAAATCTTAAAACTGAAAGTATATTCATGAGATATAGCCGAATGTAAACATAAAATGTAAACACAAGCGTGCAAATTAAGGATCACTGGCATCATACTCACTCTTTAAGTGAACAATTTATTCTACTAGTTCGCCAGATCGCGAAAACTGTATGGACTTTTTCCAAAAAAAATTAATTACAACCCAATTTGAATTAGTAAACCAATGATGTTATAAAAGTTGCTAAACCGCCCTAAACTGTATTATATATATTATAGCCAAACCAGGATAGAGCATGCAGTTCGAGATGTCTCTCGTACATTGAGCTCGTTGTATTGTCGTATAATGCCCATATGGCTTTAATCATTTGTAGATGGAAATTTCGAGTGTGAATTTAATACATTTATTAGAATTAACCAGAAGCAGTTGCGAAAAATGCAACTTTGGGCAGGAATCGAACCTTCGGCCCTACGATTCTAGTGCATTCGTCTAACCAACTGAGCTACAAAGTCCAGTTGTCTAGCTCTAAAACAGCACTTCGTATATATATATATATATATATATATATATATATATATATATATATATATATATATATATATATATATATATATATATATATATATATATATATGAAAAGGACCAAGAAAAGTGCTGGAAAATTTTTGTTTGTCTAGTGGCACAATAGTGGGGGTGGGGAAATGGGGTAGGTGAAAAAACAAGGGTGGGTTGAGGCATCCCTCGTTACTTCGGCAGCCCTGATTGTGTTGGGTTGATAGATAGAAATATATGGGGATTATAACAACGATCATAACATTTCAAGCTATTACAATAGGCACTAGTTAATATTATCGGGCGAGGTGTTTGCATTAATGTATTTGTGGTTCGTTTATAAGCTCCTCGTTTAATCTTCATTTATATTGTTATGTGTAGCAGAAACATTCCTGTGATATATTTGTATTCAGCATATACCACTGAGCTGTATAATAACTTGAGGACCTGCTCCAATACTTCGTTCAGTCAACGAAGGGAAGCAAAAACATGGCGGATTTTGACGTTAGCTGACGCCATTTTCATGACAACTGTTCCGAAGTTCCCACGCAATTACCACTGACCAACCGCGATCCTGAGCTTCAGTCTTTGCCAACTCCTGAGCTTCAGTCTTTGCCAACTCTCAGTGGGAGAGTATACATCATGCCACTCTACATATGGGTTAATTGGGAAACCAGAGTGAGTCAGGACAAATGCCAAATTATGGTGTTCCAATGGTGAGATAATTCTGGAATAAACAAGAATATATTATATGCCGTAAAGTTGAGCACATAAATGATGATAGGAAAACAAAACAATGTGACCCAACTCCAAACCAGAGATACCAGAACCATTGGTGCAATTTTCAGACTTAATGGTATAACAATCAAAAGTGGCCAGGATACAAGGTAGAAGTTACCTTCCCACTTGCAAGGGAAGCAACATAGTTGCTAAGTAATTGCCAGATTGCCATCCAGTATCTGGTGTTCCAAATTGTTTAATTATAGTGTAAAGGTTATGATAGGAGTTATGTGCCACCTGAACTTCCATCACACCTACAACCCTGTGCCCCCCAACAATGTGTTGTGAATGGCCAATGTAATATCTTTTCATTATGCAGCAACATTTTCTTGGGTGGGGGGGGGTATATATATATATATTTTATCTGTACAGGTATCTTGGGGAATATTTGAGCGCTGCAAAAGCAGGTCTTGTAGTCATTGTCATTGATTAGCCTTGTATGCGAAATTGGTACATATTACACAAAACCAGCATGAATATATTTTAAACTACATAGCTGCATGACATACCGTTCGCTTTTGAGGGAACGTCTGTAGTTAATAGCACTTTCTAAAGTAATTTATAAATAACAAAAATTTGTAGTTTCTCAACCAAATTGTGAAATATACAGAATTACCGATTGCCAAATTACACCAAAAAACACCAGCAAAAAGCTATTTTCTCAACAAAAACGTGAATTTCATCGTTAAGCGGTTAAGCTTATGTTAAGCCTACCAATTTTATGTGAAAATAAGATAAAGCATAAATAAAATGAAAAAAATACCAGTTTATAGCTCGCTCATTCAAATATCCTCTTTTTTCATATTTTGCGAGCTTTCAATACTTGTATAACACGTACGACTTGCACATCTTTGAACCAATAACCAAATTTAAAAAAAATATCTCGAAAACATTTTAAAAATCGATTCAAATCATCGGAAAATGCTATAAAACCCGAGCAAAATTGCAAAAACCTAAAGCTTTTTCAGAAAACCAGGGGGGTGGAAATTGTAGCGGGCTCAGATCCGAGCCTGGTCAGTGGTAATTACCATAACTGCCATGTTTTTGGCTTCACTTTTTTTGCCGAGCAGGTCCTCCAGTAATCCCCAAGCCGACGGCGCGAAGCGTCGTGCGAGGGTATTAATTCCCCTCGGCTATTTGCACCCGGGGAAACGAAAGCATTAGCGAAGTCTAAAGTTCATCAATGATCGCGGGCGTGGCTCACCAACGATGGGTGGTCATCCTCACTGATCTCAAGAATATGGCGAACTGTCATGAATAGTGGACACTGATTGGTCCAATTTAAAGTTTGCATTATAACGACTGCATGACGACAGCGAAATAGCAAACATTTCTTGATTTGATGATTGATAAATTTCTTGCAAATATATTTCATTTTTGCTCGCATTTTTGAAAGATTTTGTAAATTTCAAAAGCTTTCTCAGAAAGAAAGGGCGAAAGAATCGGCTAGGGGAGGGGAACGGACGTTAACGAAGGTAAGTTTGTTTTAAATATTGATTTTACAATTCCTTTAAAACCCGACGGCCTTTGCGTATATGAAACAACTAAACAAGACAGCATATAATTTCAGTGTATCTTTAATATTGAATCCCTTTTTTATTATATTGAATTATTTAAATAAAAAAGAAAGCAAAGTTATATGCATACGAGAATTTGAAATATATATATATATATATATATATATATATATATATATATATATATATATATATATATATATATATATATATATATATATATTATATATATGGGAAATTGATAATTTTGCAATCAAAAGTGATATTTTCAGGCGATTTTTCATTTGTAAGAATATTCTTAAAAAAATATCGTGTTACCATGACAACTACGTTAGATACTTCATGTTCGGAAAATACAATGGTTTTGTCAGCAAGGCGAGGGTTTCTGCATGCATATATTTTCTAGTATAGTATAGCTCAGTGGCATATACCCAGGAGGTGGATAGTGCTTTTCACGCAATCTGATTGGTGGCATTGTGGGGGTGTCACACCCCGGCAAAGAAAACTCAGGAAAGGGGTCCAATTTCTCCAGATGGGAACCCAAATGCCGGAATTGCGGAACGTGTTACAAATTAGGAATATTATGAGAAATTGAGGTCAAAAAAATTAATTGTGAAAAACGTATTTTTACTGATTAACTCCATTTGTCCGATAACGGTTACAAAACAAATGTTTTTGGCCCTTCTGTTTTGCAGGAAAACTCAAACCTCCCCTCCCCCGCTCGTCAACAATTTCCGGAGAAAAAATTTTCGAGAGGACCGAAAACGTGAAGGGGGCCAAAGTTTTGTGTTAACTCCTCCCCCCCCCCCAAAAAAAAAAAATGAATCGGTCGGCACGTCCCTGGACGAGATACATTTTTTTACAAAACTGTAGTTCGGCCAAACACAAAGAAAGAAACAAAGTTTTATTTAACAGTGTGTGGACTGAGGTAATCTATGAAACTAGAAAATAAAATTGCTACAAGCTTGTGAATACAGTTTTACGGGAGCGGTAATACACTGACCTTTTCGTTATTTTTTGTCATTTTTGTCCTCCTATGGTATGCTAAAACAATTATTCACCTCAGTGTCGGTAAATAGTGAAAGGGTATTTTCTCGTTGAGGTGAATATCCTTGCACTATTCACCTCCAACTCCTCCACTTCGGGTGAATAATTAACAATTAGTCGCCGTAGGCGAAGTGATTAACAGGTGAATATTCACCGAAATGAAATCGAGGTGAATATCCATCGTAATCACTAAGCCTGAGGCGAATAATTGTTTTAGTATAAATTTTGAATGAATAAAACAAAATATCAAAATATGAGTTTAATTAAAATTCAGAAGTAAAAGTGTTTTCGGCCGGTTTTAGGGTTACTGTTTTAGTGTTGCAGTGTTTCTTGTACACGCACGCTTTCAAAATTGCTTCCTGTGTGACTTTATTGCTCTATTACAAAGTTGTTTTTCTCGATATCTTGCTTAGAATATAAACACAATAATGGGAAGACTTTTTCACCAGACTTAGAAATAAAAAATAGTTTCTGTTTAGCATTAATTTGTTCAGGAAATGGCCGATAAAATTGGTAAAGTGGAATGTAAAACTATTGCTCGAATGCCTCGACATAAAGTTTTAATACACTTTTCACTTTACACAAGTTTCGAAAACACAATGCAGCGGTAGGACACCATACAGCACAATGAAAGCATGACATATGATCAAAAGAAATAGTATCGTACAAATTGAGATATCTCTAAGTTACAAAACAAAATGGTTTTAAAAGAATAACACGGCAAGGTTTTTCCGACAGTCAAGATAGTTTTTGTTGAAGTGAATGTTTCGGAGTTTTAAATAAATTAAGTTTTACATTGTTCGTGAATATGTTTGACACAGTAAAATAATAAAGGAATCCTACCTTTCAAGTTAAATACTTATCACTTATTTACTGAGACCGAGGGAAACAGTGTGTTTTGTGGACCCGAGACCGCCGTTGTTGCCCGAGGCGAAGCCGAGGGCGAAGGCAACAACGGCGGTCGAGGGGCCACAAAACATACTGCTTTCCCGAGGTCTCAGTAAATAAATGTTTTGTTATATAGTATATAAGTGTCAAAGTATGAATAATTCACCGGTTATTGGAGTGAACTTAATTTGAAACCAAAACTGGATAAATGAAACGCCGTAAATGTTTAATAAAAAGTTTAAAAAATTAACTTTGGAACTTCATGGTTGACACGCATGCGCATTGCACCCATTTTATTATTGACCGGTTAATAAATGTTTCATTTTGGACCGGTTGTCGAACATGACGTTTTGTGGATCGGCACGTGATACGGTTTTGACCAATCGGCAAACAGAAAAATTGAACTTTGACACTAACTATATAACAATCATTATTTTTCACCCTGCTCGGTTTCTTTTGTTCTTATCGGGGAATATATTCTATATTCCCCTTTAATAATCCCCTCTAATATTCACCTGCAATGTCTTTGCAGCACAAAAAATGAGGAAAAAAAAACCAACATAACGAAGGCAATATGACATTAAGAATTATTTCTATTCTGACTCATTAACGCGACCTCGCAATGTGAAAAATAAGTACGTTATTTTGAGGCACCTCGGGAATATGTGTTTATTCACCTCGGCGCTACGCGCCTCGGTGAATAAATCACATATCCCCTCGTTACCTAAAAATAACCTATACATATTCCCCTCTAATCAATTTCCGTTTAATAATCCCCTCTAATATTCACCTGCAATGTCTTTGTAGCGCAAAAAATGAGAAAAAAATAACATAACGAAGGAAATATGGCATTAAGAATTATTTCTATTCTGACTCATTAACGCGACCTCGCAATGTGAAAAATAAGTACGTTATTTTGAAGCACCTCGGGGAGGCATGTAGTAAAACACTGACTACCGGAACACCGGAACACCACCGGAACACCGGAAGACCACCATTTTGTTTGGGGTTAGGGTTTGGGGTTAGGGTTAGGATTGGGGGTTAGGGTTGGGGTTAGGGTTAGGATTGGGGGTTAGGGTTGGGGTTAGGGTTAGGTGGTGTTCCGGCGGTGTTCCGGCGGTGTTCCGGCGGTGTTCCGGGGGTGTTCCGGCGGTGTTCCGGCGGTGTTCCGGTAGTCAGTGTTTTACTACATGCCCCTCGGGGATATGTGTTTATTCACATATTGTTATCACAAATCCCCTTGTTGCCTCAAAATAACCTATACAGATTTACCAGTCAACTAGCCAATCGGAACGCGCGAAATGATATGCAAAATTGATTTATACTACAGGGTGTATCAAAAAAAAAGAGACCTTTAGAAATCAAGCATATTGTTAAAATTTGAATGCCTTTTCAATTGCACATATGCTGAACCGTAGTGCGTGAAATATTGATGGGGTGCATATGTTAGAAAAAGGAGACTTTAGAAATTGAAATAACGTTTAAACAAAAGAGTGTCTGCTCCTGGGAACAATCTGCCATGCATACTGTACGTACAGGGTGTCTCAAAAAAAACCAAAATCATTGAAATTGACGTATTGTTCGATATTCAATGCCCTAGCACTAAGTTAATCCCACGAGTGCATAAAAGATTGACATAACTGCTATAATGAATGGTAATACTCAGCGTAAACTTGTTATGTCAGGCATAAAGTACTAAACCCACGAATGCATATTAAAACTAGAATCAAATCTTATGCAAGAAATTATGCTAGCCCTTTTAGTGGCTGTTAATCAATATGTACTTATAAGCAAACAAATTTATATTATTTACAGTTTAGATAGTATTTACAGTTTTTCCAAGCGCAATTATTTACACATTAACAATTATTTACAAAATCATCAAGCGCCGTGACCTTCGACGTGTCCCCCTTCTCTTGCAACACAAAGCATTGTTCGCCTGTGCATATCTCGAACTGCCCGTGTAACGAAGGCAGGCTGCTCTCGCAAAGCGTTAAATTCTCGGATGATTTTTTGGCGCAACTCGTCAATATCGCGCGGTGGACTTGAGAATACCTTATCTTTAATATACCCCCACAAAAAGAAGTCGCATGGTGTCAAGTCCGGTGACCTAGATGGCCATTCAACATTATGACCCAGCCCAATGACACGGTTGTTCCCAAACACAGCATTCAGCCGATCTCTGACTGCGATCAGGCGATGTGCAGGCGCGCCGTCTTGAGCCCACCATAGACCCCGAAACATTCCCTCCCAATGCTGATTATTAAAACGTTCAGCTAGTTGCGGGAAGACAAATTCATTGAACATTCGGAGATAGGCGATTCCGTTTACATTCTGTTCGAAAAAGTAAGGCCCAAAAATCATTCCGTTACCACAAAGCGCTGCCCAGACCGTCAGATGCTCACGAGAATGGCTCCTTTCAAAATTAAACGCAGGCGGGTGTCCTTTAGGCGCATACTGTCGTACGTTTTGGGTGTTGACTTCGCCATTCATTACAAATGATGCTTCGTCTCCGATAAGGAAACTATCCAAGAAATTTTCTCGGCGGCAGCGTTCGTTAAGCCAAACGGAAAAGCGTAATCGACGAGCAAAGTCGGCTGGCAACAATTCGTGTCGTACATGCATTCGATATGGGTGCCATTTTATGTCCTGCCTTGTTATGCGGTTAAAGCTTGCACGAGAAATTGGAATAGGGTTGCGACGAGCACTCATGTGAGGGTTTTCCTGCAGTATATCCCTAACAGCGTCAATGTTTTCTGCAGTTCGAGTAGTTCTTCTTCTGCCGGAATTGCCTTTATTGAGGTTTAGACTGTTCCGGAGTTTTCGTATTTCCTTACGTTTTCCAAAATTGTGCTTGCCGCAGGTGGATTGCGATTTGGGAACCTTTCTCGAAAAGCGTTTCGCACTTGTGTCGTACTTTGTGTTCTCGTATAATTTAACACGACAAAAACTCTTTGTTCGGGGTTTAGTTGAACCATTTCTTTCGAAGTGATGACAGGAATAATTTGTAATGTTCTCATTTTTGTTAATCCGTAATTTCTTTTACAATTTACGAAGCATTTTTAAATTCCCATGAGCAAACAAACGTTCACTTTACAAAGATATTTTAATTTTTTAAAACAAATTAATCACCCTGTCAAAATCCTTTGTGTTACGGCATTGAAATTCGAACAATACGTTATTTCAATGATTTTGGGTTTTTTTGAGACACCCTGTAGATCGCATGTTACGCACTCGTGAGTCGTGTGCTTAGGAAAGTGCTCCAGGATTCAAATTATAACAATGGTTTATTTCTAAAGGTCTCCTTTTCCTAATATATGCACTCCATCAATATTTCACGCACCACGGTTCAGCATATGTGCAATTGAAATGGCATTCAAATTTTAACAATATGCTTGATTTCTAAAGGTCTCCTTTTTTTGATACACCCTGTATTTGTTAATTATTTTGCATTTGAGCCCTTTGAAAATATCACAATATTTCTTTCTAAATTTTCGGGGTTTTTGTAATTCTCTCGGCAAATATTCCTGTTATAAATAACTGTTTTATGGCTATTCCAATATTGCCGCAGAGAACAATAAAAATTCGTTGTTTCACACGGGATTCAAACTCATATATTCGGATTTCTCGTGTCAGAACTGATGTAAAATATCCAGTACAAGCAAAGTTAGTTTAATTTATGGAGTCTTTTAATTTCATGCTATTTCTTGTAATTGTCTTAACAATCCACTCGGTTTTATCAATAATACAGCTGGTCGATCAAATTCCTTAATCTCGCCTTGATCTAAAACCATCACCCGATCACAGTGTAATATCGAACTCAAGCGATGGGCAATAGTAATAACTGTACATTCCTTAAAAACTTCATCGATTATCCTTTGAATTTCTTTGTCCGTGTTTCCATCTATTTTTCCGGTCGCTTCATCAAAGATTACGATTTTATTATTTTGTAGTAACACTCGAGCCAAACTCAGCAGCTGCTTTTCACCGACACTAAATTTTGAGTTATCGATGTTCAACTCAGCATCAAGTGCTTTTGGCAGATTTTTAACAGTAGAACTCATTTTAGTTTGGTGTAATGCGTTCCATATTTCAGCGTCTGTGTGTTGGCCCAACGGATCCAGATTTAATCGAATTGTGCCGTTAATTAAGGTAGGTGACTGCGATATGACTGATACAGATTTCCGGATTGAAAGCATATTGAATTCTTTAATGTTTAATCCATCAATCAGAATCTCGCCCCGGGTCTCGGCTAGGCGCATCAACGCAGCAACTAGTGATGATTTTCCAGCACCAGTTCTCCCCACGATTCCGACTTTTTCCGACGAGTGTATCGTGAACGTAAGGTTCTTCAAGGCGTATGGACCACCTGTGTAGTGCCATAGCGAAACATCTTTGAATTCGATCTCGCCCGCGTGTGGCCAATTTTGGGGAGGTGTTTTAGGCAAATCCTGCCCGAGTTCAGTCTGGATTTTTGTGTAGGCTAAAACCCGTTCTGCTGACGTCATTTGTGAGTTGACATCACTTATTACCATGACAACGTAGTAAATCATATGTGTCGTGTTCACCGCATAAAGAATAGTCATTGCGCCCAGTGCTGAAATACAAAGCATATTGAAATCAATTAATATTCTTCGGAGCCACAAAGTTGTGTCTGCATGCGACGGCCACAGAGTTGTGTCCGCGACTGTAGATCAAGCGTAAGGTATTCGGTTACTTGAAGATTGCTGTCTTGCTTGACGTGTTTAAAATCTCGTGCAAGTGGGTAAATGGGAGACGCTATGCGAATTTGTTCGCGGGAAGGGACTTTTGCAGGGCTTTTCGCGTCAGCAAAAGCGATGTCGACAAATTTAAATCGCCCAGGTGGAAAATCGTTTCTATCCTTGCCTTTTGGATCATCTAGAGTACGTGACTCTAGACAAACTATTAGTCTATAAGGTAAACCTTGCCAGATATTATGTAACGTACATACCTGCCGAGATAGAATCATGTATAAAATACATTACAATGATGGTAATAATCGCTGCAATCGCGATGCAGACAATACTGAAAGCATTTGCAAACCAACGAATAGCTGCAACTGTGCAAATCGCTGCTCTGTGGTGTTCGTCTATGTGTCTGAAATGTTGAACATTATAGTTAGTGCTTGTCAATCAGTGTAATATAAATACATGCATGCATAACCTCACTCTTTGCTAGCAAAACAACTATATATTTTCCAAGCATGCATGGCGTATTTGAAGTGGTTGTCATATGGTTACACGATCGTTCTATTCTTTATATGTTTAAAAAATGAAAAAAAATACACTTACATATGTAGTTACAAAAGTTAGCTACATATGTACACGTTAGGTATATATTATTATTCGTAATATAAGCTATATATGTAACATACAGTACGCAACATCATGTATTTTAAAGCAAGCAATGCATCAAGACAAAGTTAAAACCAGAAAATAACTAACAGCAAACCAAGTGCATAATAACCAACCAAAGGCGGCGAAAGATTGATTTTGGGCTTTATTATATTCATTTTGAAATCAATGGTGTTTCCTGCAATCTGATTGGTTCACAGACGTGCGATTTCAGCACGAATCGCACGCATAGCAGTGCGATTCGTGCTGAAATCGAACCTTCTTTCAACCAATCACATTTGAAACAGCCAATCAATTTTGAGAAAAATGTGTGCAAAAACAAAAAATTTACATAATACATATGTCATGATTACCCTTGAGTGCCTAAGCAATTTTGGCATATAAAAACAAAAAGTATGGATAGCTACAGTAAACTATCAAAGAATTGCAAACAATTTTAAATTTTTTGAAATTTCTCGAATAGTAAACAGGCAAAAACGCTAACAAAAGCAAATTTTATAAAGCGTCAGGGAAAACAAAGCTCGAAACAAATTGTCAGAGGTAAATTCGCCTTTCCAATTTTAAACGCACAAAACTGCACCGATACTCTTTCAAATCACTCGTAAAACCTACAATATGTTTAAAACTCACTTGTGTTGTCTCTTATTCTTAATAAATGTCTTCATTTCTTTAACAGTTTAACCATTGTTGAAGCAAAACTATAATATAAACTATTGTTCATCTTGTTCGCTTATTGTTGCTATGCTACACTTACAGCACTTAAGGAGGTGCCGGAGGTGTGTCTTTTGCAAACAAAGACGTTTCCGGTTTACAAAAATATTTAATTAAGATTTCAAAATGAATATAATAAAGTGGAAATTGAACTTCGTGTCGTAATTTTGTAATTACGCATTTGATTTCAGTCCAAATTGCACTCCACTCAGTGCAATTACCATTATAAACAAATTCTGGGGAGGACATGTAGCCCCGGATAATTTTGAAATATAGACTCCGAATTGGTATTACCTGCGTTCCTAGGACGATTTGACATGCACAAACCTCGATCTAACCTCCTATGAATATATTTAACATAAACGAATATGAATATATGAATAATTATGAATAATTGAATTATGAATATGAATAATTATGAATATATTTAACATAAACGTACAGGAGGAAAAAAAATAGTGTGGGAGGCGGCGTTCGTGGAATGTACCGACCTAAAATGTTTCCCCCTTGTCTATTCCCTAAAATTTATGACGAGGCCTCCCACTCCTCCCTCTGTTACGCCTATATAAAAAACCTCAATTTTTCGACGGGCTTAGCCCCTTCTATTTTCTACGTTTTCAAACTTGGATGGGGGATTTTAGCCCCCCCCCCCCCCCCCCCCCCCCCCCCCCCCCCCC
>CACRXK020005619.1:0-15915 GCA_902702795.2 Paramuricea clavata
ACTACTAGCTCCTGTATCTAAAAGGGCATGTGTCTTGATCCCATCAATTTCAATCAACACAGTGGGGTAAATTACTTGCTGGTCTTCCTCCATATGCGCAGTTGACACTGGCTTTGGTGGACCGGTCTCATCGCAAATTGAAGTATGATGTCGTTTGCCACAGTTCTTACATGTCCCTGTGCTCCTGCATTCTGACGCTCTGTGTGCCGCACCAGTGCAATTAAAGCATAACTTTTTCTTTGCCAAAATAGCCTTGCGTTGGTCTGCCATTCTAACCGAGTCACACTCTGATGATCGATGGTCATGCTCATCGCAGTATACACAAGGGCGTTTCTTACTCGACTGTTCGGTTTTACCTTGTTGTGTCTGGTAGTAATGTCTCGTCATCGTGTCTCGTCGATCTCGCTTCTTTGATGGATCATCTGGTTTCGCATCTTCATGATCAATTACTGGGTTTCTTCTGGTCCAGAGTTTTAAGGCATCAGTAAACTGTATAAAGTCCCACTTTTCCCATGTGGAATCATTTCGTACAAGATCACCTCTTATTGCAGGCAGCTTATCTAATATCAATGAGACTGTTCCATTAATAGCATCAAGTTGTTTGAGTGTTTCTAGCGATTGCACACAGTAAGCCAATTTTTCATAGAACTCGTTTATTTTCTTTGTGGTTGCTGTAGCAATATGTGGTAGATCCAATATTTCTTGCACAAAGGTCTTCACGACTTCCCTTTCCTTTCCGAACCGATCTTTCAGGATGGAAATTGCTCGGTTGTATCCTTCAGCAGTATGGGGTAGGGCTTCAATTGACCTTTTTGCTTTATCACATAACAGTTCTTGTAAATAGGCGAATTTGTTTATAGGAGAAATGCCCGATTTGTCAATAGTTTCTGAAAACAGGTTCCAAAATCTTGGCCAATCTGCATAAGTACCGTTAAATTTTGTTATATGAAGTTTTGGCAATTTCGCTTCAATGTTTTGCTTACTTCCGCTTGTATGCACACTTACTTCTGGTGTAATTTCAGATTGTAATTTCACCTTAGCTTCGTGTAATTTTAGCTCAAATTGTAGTTGTTTTTCCCGTTCTATTTCCTCTCTTTCTGCTTTCTCCTCGAGTTGTATTTTCTCTTTTCTCGCATCTTGTTCGTCTAACCATTGCCGTCGGCTTTTTCCATCGTATTCTCTACGGTTTTATTCCACTCTTCGATCTCCTCGGCACCTGTTCCTTTGGAAATTTTCTCTGCTTCGACTGTTAATCGCAATTTATTTACCGCAGCTATTGTTTCTTTCAAGCTCTCCCCGTGTCTGGCAATCGCTCGTTTCTTGTTTCCATTAAGAATTGCATCACTTTTCTCGGTTGCCATTTGCAACTGTGTTATTTTGGTTTTTAAATCTGCCTCGGCCATCGCTAAATATCGCTTGTTTACGTTGATTTACGCTCTAAAAATTACTTGCGAGATCTCACTGTCCCATCCAGGGGTGCCACATGTTGGAAATTCTTGTTTGAAGAAAGTTTTCACAACAAATCACTAGTTTTAAAGGTTTAATCACTCGAAATACAAAGTTACTTTTCTCTCAGAATCACAGTTTTAATATATCCCATTGCATGCAACCCCCCGCTGCGTTACGTCATAGCATGCATAATTTAACATAATTAATATGAATAGAGTATCTTATCTTTCGGACACCAGTCCCAGCAACCCAAATCCCATTTTCCCAGTCTAAAAGTAGATCAATTCCAGACCCTCATACCGGGTGGCCCCCAAAAAAGTACTCCTGTTTGATTCGTAATAACGTCTAAACAAGTAAAGCTTTTAAAGAGAAATAACTTGCATCAAATAGAGGAAAGACTAACTTAGATTTTGATATATTACAGTTGTATTTCACTTAAAAGTTCACGGAGATATTAATCTTTAAAATCGGGAGCATGTTTCTGGATGTGTCTGAAATATGCAAAAAACGGCGTATCAAATATTAATCAAGATTTGCCCGACTGAAACATGCACTATTACCAGTAAATAAATGACACTTGACAAATTGTTTATTATGAAACAAAGTATTATTATATCTACAAAATACAAGCAAGATTTATTCGTCCGAAATTCGCGTGTGTTTCTAGCACGAATACGTTTCCTTATTTCATGAGACCACTGCATCGCGAAGGATCGTCATGGATCGTTCGTAGTTCTGAATTAGGGCATGCTGTCACAACGGAATTGTGAAGCTCTTCTAACTTCTGCAACGTTCTGAAATCTTGTTAAGAACACCCAAACTCTTTTGCCTTTCTTAATCTTGGCAAGTTCATGGAGTAAACTGAGAATTATATGAAACACAATCAAACCATACAACTCCATAAGACATAACAATTAAGCAACTCCCCAGAGACATGCAACATTTTTGGAACAAAACGTAACAAAATAGTAGCGTTGATACGGTGATGTGTATTTGCAAAAAGCAATATTATTTCCTTCAATAAAGAATATTCATCCTGCTCTAACCGAGAAATAATCTGTTTGAACCCATTACCGAGAAATAGTCTGTTTGAACCCATTAAAAACATAAAAAAATTAGGCTATTTAAGAATACGAAAAATTTAAGCGCCTGCCTTCCATGGTCAGTCTTTCATGTACATTTAAGTTTGCAAAGACCTAATATTAAATTCTTGCATAATTTCGAACGTTCATATTTCAGGAAACAATGAGCTAAGACTTACATGTAAGATGTCTAAATCTACGCCATATCCCTTACAAACCTTAACGATAATTCGCTGAAATACAAGTTAGCCTAATATGTCATTAAGCAAACAAACGCTGGAGTTAATATTTGATATGCCGATTTTCGCTAATTTTAGACACATTCCAAAATATGCTCCCCATTTTTAACATTAATATCTCCGTGAATTTTTAAGTTAAATACAACTGTAATATATCAAAATCTAAGTTAGTCCTTCCTCTATTTAATGCAAGTTATTTCTCTTCAAAAGCTTCACTTGTTTAGAAGTTATTACGAATCAAACAGGAGTACTTTTTTTTGGGCCACCCGGTATAAGAATTAAATCTCAGACCCTCATATAAGAATTAAAAATTTCTACAATATTTCATATTGTAAGTGTTGTAATGTTAATTTATTAGAGGTTGTGTGAAACAAAGTGCGTTTTTTTATTCATATTAAAAATGAGACAGATCGTATGTTGAACAGTGCTATAGATAAGGTTTAATGACAATATGTGAACTTAAGAATGTGATCATGTATATGTTAATACATGTCTGACCAGTTGAACGATAGTGCAATATATGCTGATATGTTACTAGGATTTTGGGCTCTCACTCGATATATTTAATCGAATCAGGGCATCATTCCTGCACCGGAATCGCAAAATCGGGGGTCGAAAAAATTTTAATAAAAAAAAGGGGGTCAAAAAAATTTTCCCGACTAACATCAGTTTAGTTAAGGTTCAAAAACATTTTCCCTGACGAATTCTTCTTAAAACATGCTTAAAACGCTTTTTTGCACCAATATCTGCTACATTTAGGTTTAGAAAATTTTTTCTCACACTATTACAGTATATGAAAAAAAGTTCTATTTTCCAAATTTGGGGTCACCCTTACCCAACTTATAATTTTCCCTATTGAAAAGTCTCTGCACGAATTTTTTTTTTAAACTTTTTTTGTGCTCGAATTTTTTTTTCTGTTTCCCCTGCTCGATTTTTATTTTTGCTTTTGACCCCCCCATCACTTTTCTAATGGTCCGCCTCTTAGGTCTGTAATGTATAAAAATTCCACTTGAAATTTCCATCTACAAAACTCTTCAACAATTTGATGATATACTATTTAGTTTCCGTACTGTCTGTGCTAGTGTAGGTAGTGCCAATAATATTAACAAGCTTTCGTTGGTAGCAAAGGCCTTCGCTTGAAACGTCGAAATTCTCCTTATATTTTCCAGGTAGTTGCGCATGCCTCCCTACCAACGAAAGCTTGTACATATTTAGTTTCCGAACTACTTACGGGACTCGACGAAGGGAGCCGGTTGAGTATAAACAGTCTGATACTTCAAGTACAATATGAAAGATTTGAAAGGCAGCGTTCTAAGAAAATCTAAATGGGCTCCAAAATTGCAGCGTTCTAAGAAAGTGGGTTCCAAAATTCATGTTATAACTGTTCAACAGACGCCTTTATTCGTTTTGAGATAACGTTTATACTGATAGTACGTAAATTTAAATGTGCACGTATTAATATATAGAGATTCGAATGGAGATATTTTGACATGTATACATTTGTTACATTATTACTTGACTCAGTTGAATTGATAACAGTGTATTGATAACAGTGTAGAAATTTCAGTGAATTGATAACAGTGTAGAAACAAGGCGAGGCACGAAAGTTTGTACTGTAACAGTCCGGAAGAAGTACTGTAACAGTCAAGAACCCACCGGAAATATATAATTGGGGTATGTTAAGTTAATGTTAACTATTATTGATATAAGTTAGGCCTAGCTAAAAAGGTTGATGCGAAATCAGGCCAATGACTGTAATGTACATCGATATAATGTTATTATTGACTTTAACGCAACTTTTCGTTATCTAAGGTATCTACCCTTATTAATTAACAATAAGCTCAGGCCTTGCTTTTGTTTATATAGTGCGTCGTAACAGGGGAAATACCTTGAATGACGTCATTAGGCGGTTCAAACTTAAGGTGGCTAGATAGGAGAATAAGAGCGGGCCATTTCTGTAGATAGATAAAGAAAAGTCGAGCTTCTTTTAAATGTGATTCTGGGAATTTAAATTCGCCAGTAGGGTATATTATAGATTGTATAGGAAAATACACGGTTCGAGAAGTATTAATGAAAAATCGCACGCATGTTTGGCGAAATATTTATAATACCACGACTCGTGAGTGCGTAACACGAGCGGTAAGCGCAAACACAAGTGTTATTTTTCATTAATACTTCGAGAACAAGTGTAATTTCCTATATATTAATATAATTTTATAGTCAATTTTACACGAGCAATCAATTATAAGAAACATATTATGTAATGTAGTCAAGCGAGCATGCAGTGAGCACAGCCATACGCGCCTTTGTCAATTTTTCAATAGACAATTCCCATTATAGACTAATTTTAAAACTAGGCGAGGCGATGCAAATAATAATAATAATAATAAACTTTATTTGATGAGGGTAAATTAACATTTTTACCTGAGAAGGTATTCTACCAAATGGCCCTCTAAAAATTAGATAACCTACAGTATATACAATATATACAAAGAAGCAAGTCTATAGTTGCATTTGACACAGACATATGGGACTATACAACTTATAGTACCAAATACAAAAATAACTGTATTATTAAGCATGCATGTTTTTTTTTTAGTTTTGACAATATAAGTTATTAAAAATTAAAAGAAAATTCAGTGCGAGTAACAAATACACTTAACTAGGTTTTTACAAGAAAGACACGAAAATTGTTCAAGATGGTCAACCTCATGATTAGGATTAGAGAAAAACCTCTTAACTTTATGCTTATACGCAGACGGGGAGTAATCGTTAAACACTTTCAGGTCATTTGGTAAAGAATTGAAAAGTAAAACACCACTGTATGAGAGTTTGGTCTTGGAAAGATTAGATTTGACAGATGGTATTTTGAGATCAATAACAGAGGAGCGAGTATATACATCGTGCGATGCCCCGGAGAAACAAAACAACTCGCGCAGATCACTAGGAGATGAGCTGCGCAAGGTGCTTACAACGAGTAAAATGTTTCCCATCTTGATTAAGTTGTAGATGGGAATCTATTCCAGTTTGCGGAACAGATTAACAGAAGGAGTTGACATACTCTCGTCCAAAGCCAATCTGGCTGCTCTTTTTTGAAGTTTAAGCAAAGGGTCGATAAGCTCATTGCGTGCATTGCCCCAAATAGTGATGCCATAAAGTAAATGGGGGGTAGATAAAAGCATAGTAAAACTTAATTCTGCATTTCAGTGGAAGGGCTGGGCAAATACGCTTAAACAGATAAAGCCTGGAATTAAGGTATTTATATATCTTATCCACTTGGTTGTCCCAGGAGAGATTTTTATCCAGTAAGATACCTAAAAGTTTGCCAGAAGTAATTTCTTCAATCCAAAAATCCGCATAAAGTATGCTATCATAATCAAGCTGTGAATACTTACGCTTTGAATAAATTTTCATGAATTTGGTTTAAAGCCATATATGGTTGCTTCTTGCCCAATTAGAGGTAATACACAAATCAGTCGACAAAGAAGCTTTGATATCAGGTAGCTCACAGCCATGGGCTAAAAGAGTCGAGACATTCGCAAAAAGAGAAGGATGAGAGGTAGTAAGAAAAGATGGAAGATCATTGATAAATATTAAGAATAGTAACGGGCCAAGAATGGAACCCTGAGGGACCCCAGTAATAATTGTTAAAGGTTCAGAAAGGACTTCGTTAATTTGCACCTGTTGAGTTCGTCCTTCAAGATACGAGGCGAACCATTTTAGGGTTAGGTCAGTAGCCCCGTACGCGTGGATTTTTTGGAGCAAAATATTATGATCCACTAAATCGAAGGCTTTGGAAAAGTCAAGCATCAAAACACCGTTAATTTCTTCATTATCAATATTGTTAACAAGGTATTCGTAAATCATGTTTAATGACGTTTCGCACGAGTGGCCAGGTCTGAATCCATGTTGGTAATCGGATAGAATTTCATGCTCAGTTAAATATAAAAAATATGAATTAAACACATGTCTGTCAAGGATTTTTGAGAGAATAACCAGGATAGAAATTGGTCTAAAGTTGCCTCTTTCACTCATTTCGCCAGATTTGTGTATTGAGATTAATTTTGCTTTTTAGTGCAATGTTTCCATGGAAACGTTGCACTATTGTGATGAGTGGCGAAATTCAAGCGAGAGATACATAGAGTAAACTTTCCGGGGGGAGTTACAAATGTTATCTCAATGCCATATCTAAAAAAACTTCAAGGTTGGAGAATTTTTAACGTTAAAACGGTATTTATAGCAACAGTAAAATTTCTTAAAGTTGATTTAGCTTGACGATCAATGTTTAAACGTCTACATTACAGCAATGTTAAAAGTTTACTGAGATAACAAATATGGGGATTCGTGCCATTAGCACCCCCCGTATCATCAAATTTTCGTGAGAACTGCAAGTCAGCAAAATCAGCACGCACAAATAAATATGACGACGCGTATGAGTGCTGGTCGAAATTTTAGAACAGGCCTTGGGCAAACGATTTAACATGGGTATGTATTATTTCTATGCAATTTTAGACTCTATTTCGGGGCTTCAACTCGCTGCATTTCATACGAGGCCCGAGTTTTTGCATTTCTATTTATGATTTTCTTATATTTCAATTTAAATCTCGTAGCTCAATTTATGTCACGAAATTTAGTTGTACAACTATATTTTATTCTTTCTATGACTGTAGCCAGTATAGGCAGACACGTTATTTTATAAATAACATGAAATATAATATCCCCGTGCAGTATAACATGCAATATCATGTCTATATATAAATGTTTGTCTACAGCTCTGGTTCCACATTTGTAGCACGCTCGTTTATATTAAATCTATAATTTCAACCCTAATCTATCTTTATATGAAAATTAATCTGCAATAAAAGCATAGTCATAAAAAAACAGCATTTTTCTGATATAAAAATATAACTTGCGTGCTGTATAGTCTCATAGTATATACAGTCTGTGAACAGACGGTATACCATCAATACGTGTCGCAGAATTTGACAGAATTTTTTGTAATATTTTAATTATTCATTTATTCAAGGCCCGCATATTGTAGCCTGTGCACATGCAGACAGCCGCAATGAGTTTTATTGATATGGCTAGTTATATGGAGAGATATTAAGATATTTGGTTTTTGTGCCGTAATTGAAGTAAAAGGATAATAACAAGCGCGAAGTTTGCTGTTGGCATAATACTAATCGAGATATATATACTAGCTTTTAATAACAAAGCCTTTGTTTCAATATTTAATTGAATTCAAGATTAAAATTTATTATGTCTTAGGTACAGTTCGTAGGTCATCGTGTTACATTTATTTCAATACAATGTCAATGTCAATGACAATGTTTACGTTTATAAAAAGTTGCCAAGTTGGCAAATTTACTGTTTTGGCAATTAATGTGTGATATGTGTGATGTGGCCGAAATTATCGACCTAATCTTATCGTAAGTATAATTTTGTCTGCGTTCTGTATATTAAATAAATTGAGATGCTACAAAATAATATACAGGGATATCGACAAAACTAATCATTTGGACAAATGAATTACAAAACTATGAACAATATGTTTGAAAGATTTGATATTACCGTAATGACTTTTCAAGTTTTCAGAAACATTGCACTATCCTTGGATCCCTAGTTTCCACAAGGCTGGAAAAATACCTGTGCTGATGCTTAAGTTGCATATGGTGGTAACAGTATTGGAGATCATGTTTGCAGGGAACTTTAGGAAGTGGGCGGGAAGACCATCAATTCCGGTTGCTTTAGAGGGGTTCAATTGTTTCAGGGAATCAGAAACCTCCTCAATAGTAATAGGGGGATACTAAATTTAGTTTGCCAAACGAGAAGGCTGACTGACTGTAGTCAACAGCCTCACTCATGTCAAACTTGTCCTGAATGTTGGTAAAATATTCGTTAAAGAGATTACTGACAATTGCAAGGTTGTCATATCTCACATTATCAATAACTAAAGATAGAGGGGGAGGAGCCTTATTAAGATTTATAGTTGATTTCAAAACTCGCCAAATTTGTTTAGAATTCGTAGAATTGTCATTAAGAAGTGTTTTTATATACGAGGTTTTTGCATTCCTGATCAAATGTACAGACCTATTGCGCCAAGTCTTATATTGAGACCAATTAGTATTGTGAGCATCATTCGCATTCTTCCGGAACATTTTAAGATAGTAATCGCGATTGTGTTGAGCTATGCGGATTTCTTCACAAAACCATCCCGGACGTTTCTTAGTTTTGACTCGTTTTTTTATGAGAGGTGCATGGGTATTTAATACCGAATTAAAATGATCATAAAATATTTCAAGTTGATCGTCAGGAGAGTCAAATATTTCTAATGTGGTAGAAGGCAGAGTATCAAGGTCACTACAGAACCGAGATACATTTAAATGCTTAGTTCTGCGGTAAGTTATAGTTTGGTGATATTTCTGGTTACTAAATATGTGTGGATTAACTTTACGAGTTATATATATGGGGAAGTGGTCGCTAAACCCAATCTCGATTATGCCACTCCTTAAAACATGTTCATGATTAGAGGTGTAAATATGATCAATTAAAGTCCCCGAGACGGGTCGTGTTATGTTATTAATTAGTTGTTTGAGCTGATATTGTGAGACGAGTTGGCGTAGGAATCTATATTTGCTTTTATCAAGCACATTACAATTGAAATCACCAAGTATTAGGATTTCTTTATGCTCATTGTCAGCTATTTTCAACAAGTTTTCAAATTGAGCTCTCCACTTGTTACTAGTATCAGGCTGATAAAGAAAATTAACCAAAATGGATTTGGAATTTTGGAAAAGGAATTCAATCCACAAGTATTCTATTTCGTAATATTCATCCGAAACTTGAATATCAGAACGAATGTTAAAATTGAGACCATAAGGAATATAGACAATGAGACCACCACTTTTAGACGTGGTTCGATCCTTCTTACACAATGATAGCCGTCAATAGATACTTCGGAATCAGACCAAGTGGGATTGAGATGCGTTACCGCGAAACAGAAGATTATATTGCTTTTTTGTCGACTGATTGTGGAATTTAAAATTAAGAGTTTCACAGCATCAAATTTGTTTGTAATGGCCTGGATATTTAGATAAAAAAATGTTAGGCCTTTCGTGGGAATTACTGAGAGAGGGTCTTTATCGGACAAGGTTTCATCACGAATAGTAAAAGAGGAATCGTTAACATTGGACGAGAGCAGGTAGATTTTGCACACTGATGTTTGAATTATTAATTAGATAATAGCCTTTAGATCTACTAAGGCATAGCAGTTCATTATTAATTTTGCTGATCTTAGTAGTAGCATCAGGAAAATCATTGCGAACAATTAGTTCCGATAGTGATATGGTAGTACGGGGACATTGGTCTTTGATCTGATTGCACAAGTTTTCAACATTTCTAATGACATCTTCTGGATTACTTTGGCGTACATCATTTGTACCAATAAGTATTATAATGTGGTCCGGGTTGTCCCTCATAGTTGGTCTTGCAAAGTCTGTCATATGTAAAGATTTTGCACCCGGAAAAGAGCGGATGTAGACAGATTTACTAGTATTCACGGCCCGCCGAATTTGCCGAGATTGAACACGCTTTATCATTGAGTCTCTCAATCTTTATGCATCGAGTCTACTCAGTTTATTATTATGACAAGGTTGCCAAGACTTTTAACGGAAATTTATTACAACGTTTACTAGAGTATGAATATTTCGCAAATTACAAACAAAAACAATATAAAATCTACATCATTACAAACACTGGTAATTTTACTACATTCGATCTCCCAAAGTTTTAACTTCAAAAGTTCATTCTAAGGTTGTTAAAAAAGCGAATTATTTTCGGGTTTTTTTGCAAAATTTTGTCAAAACTATGCTGGGGTCACGTACCCTGTGGTGATGTCATATTTTTTAAATCTTGAAGAAGCGTTGATTCGCTGTTGTACACGATTCCAGTACAACAGCGAATCAATGCTTCTTCAAGATTTAAAAAATATGAAATCACCACAGGGTACGTGACCCCAGCATAGTTTTGACAAAATTTTGCAAAAACCCCGAAAATAATTCGCTTTTTTAACAACCTTAGAATGAACTTCTGAAGTTAAAACTTTGAGAGAATGTAGTAAAATTACCAGTGTTTGAAATGATGTAGATTTTATATTGTTTTTGTTTGTAATTTGCGAAATATTCATACTCTAGTAAACGTTGTAATAAATTTCCGTTAAAAGTCTTGCCAACCTTGTCATAATAATAAACTGAGTAGACTCGATGCATGCTCGAGCGCCACGCGCGAGGGCAAAAATTACAACACGCACTTTTGGGCAGCCTATGGGGGCACATGGAAATAAAAGTTAGAATAAAAAACATTTTGTCAAACATTTGGTATGGGGAAACGATTTGTATCGATATACAGTTTTGAAAAGCGGCGAAAAATCTTCGATTTATCGGCAATCTTACTTCTCCAGAGCCGTGTAAGCAAAGTTGAATCTTTCCATATGCACTACTGTCTGACCATAGACAATCCAAAAGACAGGGACTGGGAACGCCTAATGTTTTACGCCGGCCATCCGAGATGCGGCCAGCTGCAGATATTGCGGGCTGATTTACACAAAAATTCAAAATGACGGAAGCTACCAGCGAAACTGAGATTGATTGGGATGCAATATTCGAGATAGATATACATTTTCAGCAAATTAGTGAGAGTGAGGATAATTGCAGTAGTGAAGATGATGGTCCATCGGAAGTTGAAGAGAATATATTCATCAGTGGTACTTTTTAGTGCAAATTACTCCGCACGCAGTTATTGGCAATTTTCAGCTTTACTAAATGAAAACGAACATTGAAAAAGCAATAAGTGCAGAGTCCATTATTTTCTTGTTCAAAATATATAAAAATGCTGCTTTGAAAATCGCTTAAAGTGACGTTATAGCCGATAGGGTTCCAACTATGCGCACAAAACAAGAACAACAATGGCGACTTTTTTTAGTCAAAAATACTACGCACGAAGTTAATGGTGATTTTAAGCTTTATTAAAGCAAACAAGAGTTGAAAAAGGCGATAAATGCACAGCCCGTATTATTTTACTTTAAAACCATCTAAATAAAATGTCTTGGAATTTTCTAAAATTATAGTTACATGTTACAAAGTGAGGGTATGGGCATAGCCATCAATTTTGTAGTCGATGTGAAAAAAGCTTGTTTATGCTGGACTCACACATCACACGTAATTGTAACTGCTCTAATACACCTTCGATTCATTTTAGATGATAATCACAAGTTTCAAATGACAATTTATAGCTTCATTCTCAAATTAAAGGGTTCCGAACAAGTACCTAATTTTACGTGCGACATTTTTTATTACATGCTGCGACAAAACTGCAATTAAATTACCCCTACATAGAATTAAAATTAAAAATGAAAACGTACTTACCTTGACAATAACTCTAACTTAAAGCTAAAATAAAAATACAATATTTAAATGACCGTCTATCCACCAAATAAACAAAAATAACACAGGATTCGCATCGTATTTTTTCTGGAAAAAAAGCCTGACCACGGTTGCGCGGCAACCCCATGCATTGACGTGTTTAAAGCCATGCATATATCACGGATGGCACGTAGCATCATACGCGCTTTCGCTTGCGTTTCCAGTCCATGTCTTTTGGATTGTTTATGGTCTGACCGGAAAATCCAAGTTTAAGACGAGTATAAAAATTGAAGAGTATCTCGTTATAATGAATACTTGTATATAAAGGGGAAGATGTTAAATTTTATTTGATGTGAAATATATACGTTTAAGTGCACTCTTATAGGACAAGATGTTCGTATGAGATGTTATTTCAAATCTTGCGCGGGCATCCTGTCCAATCCTCGAGCTCATAGCCTAATTCATAAACTTATAAGCAATTCACGCCAATCATAATATTTCACGTGAAGAGGCTTAATACCTGATAAAACACATCTTCATTAGTATTCTTAATATAAAGTGAAGTCTATTCTAAATAGTATTCTTTATATAAAGAATTATATAAAAAATTATGAATAGTACGTCACGTCTTAGTGGAGACCCGTAATCGGGTATATAGCAACGGTACTTTGTGGAATTTGAGAATTTAACCACATCTCGGATACCGCGAAAAGATCAACGTTGTGATTAAATTAGCACAGAAATTTCATCGAGCTTTTAAATGACCGAATGTAAAATTGCTCTAAACTAACTACCATGATTAATGTCAAAAGAACTCAATTGCTGTGGCAAAATGTTGGGAAACGAAAAAAATCACACACAATACTCACAAAAACATGTACAAGTAAAAGCATTTCACACACGTCTGACTAAGAAAAGCTAGTGTCTATGTAGGTTTTAATGTTATGACTTGTGTGCTGGAACAAAGCTCGGGGCTTTTAATAATAAATTGGCAAGTTAACTGAATTATAATGATAATACCTAATAGGCATATAGGGACTGCATGCGCAAAATCATCAGTATAGCACATGTTCGTTTCTGCCGGCTTCAGTTCAAAAATGCTTTACCATCAATAATCCATCCAGCCTTGTCCTTGTGTTCTTCGCGAGCTTGCTGTATAGGTGTCTGAGATTACATGCAATAGGTCAAATCTTCGTTTAAATATCTTTTTATACCAGCAGGTTTTATCTTGAGTTCTTAATTTTCAATATAAATAGTATACCTTACTATAGTATAGTATATTCCTTACTTCAATAGGCCGTAAACTTGACTATAATGGCACGTGTAGCATTCATTCTTGACCGACCAACCTGCACTTTGTCGATGTCGTTTTCTTTAAAGTGCCTATAAACCCAAAATGGGTTTTTGATGATTCGGATAGAGCGTAAAAAGTTACAATAGAAGTTCTAGATTAGATTTTGATTTAAACTTCTAGTTTTTGAGATACAACGATTCAAAGTGCCAATTTTGAAAAAAAAGTAGCGCACAGAGGAGACTGGGTCGGAGGAACACCGAACACGTTGTATTTTCACACCAGGAAATTGTATTACAATATGGGTAAGCAAGTAAAAAAGCATCGAGTATATTTTTGTGAAAAACCTGAAATGTGGAGCTCAAATTCACACTCGAGTATCTTTAGCAATTCGTCTGTTAGTAGTCCGTGTGAAATTGAAGTTGAGCGCGTTGAAACCGAATATTTTGAAGCCAGTCATGGCGGCCATGTGGATGGCAATTCAGACGAAGAAGTGGCTTCTCGGTTGGATGAACCGATTGCTGATGAAGCTTGGCTAGAAGAATATCCTTTCATTGTCTTCCTCTCGCTTTCGATGATGAGAGATTTAGAAGTACGTTTTAAAGAGAATAAACCTGTAACGTCATGGTAATATTTAACACCTAAATTTGGTCAATATTAATGCTTGGCGGTTTTGTTTATAACTTGTTGACATGTTTGGCTCCGGGTATTTACATATTGTATAAATTAGTTTATTGTCATTTAGGTGCAGGTGTGGAAACTGTAACACTGAAATGTTAAGAATGCTATTGTTGCCGAGAAATCGAAAAATGTGTCGAATTTTTTGAAGATTTGGGCTATCCTGGGTCAATTGACAAAGAAGTGATTTGTGTAACAGATCACCATGGTTTCCCAGCAGTGTGCCACGTTTAAAACTCGTGATGGTCATTGTTATAGTCAACTTGTTCAAAGGAAAGGTACAATAAATTTAAGAGCATTTGCATAAGTCAAATGCAGGCATCCCCCCCCCCCCACGTTCAACCACTTGTTTGACAAATATGGTTTAAACTTTAAAGGCAAAAATATGGAGTTTGTCACATGAGTCAAATTGAGGCTGCAATCGCCAATCGTGACCGGTGTTTCCCAAAATGCCCAAGCACTTTGGGGCATTGGCGCATTGCTACCCTAGTTTTTATGTTACCAGTAGTACTACAAACAATAATTAGGGACATTACTTGGGGCACTGTTTATCACAAGATATTGACATTATACATTTTGATAAACTGATGTGATTGTGTTGTTTTAGATTATTAGTGATCTTTAGAAAATATAATATTAATTTCAAATGCCCCACCCCCGTGCAAAGGTTTGTGTGCAAATGACCCTGGGACGTGCCACAGAGGCAAATGCTCCGGGGTGGAGGATGGACATGCTTGGATTTGACTAATGCATCAGTGCAGCCGCTTGTGTTGTAGAACAAAGTTGTTTTGGAATTAACCCATTAACTGGCAATGCAACCTACTTTATTGTTTAGTCTCACTCTGTATTATGGCAGATGATTTTACTCATCAGTGGTAAGGTACTGCCAGTAAATGGGTTAGCAAACCTATCTGGCAAGGTCTCTTGTTAACCCATTACCTGGCAATGCGCTCAGATGCGCCCTACTTTAGTATTTACTCTGTCCAACGCCAGATGATTTTATCCACTAAAATGGTTACGCACATTGCTGCATGTTGTCCACCAGATTTCTACTCGTATAGTGTATAAAATTGAACCAAGAAATATTCTTTTTATTAGGGGGGAGGGGGGGGGGGGGTTGCAACCCCTCCAGTCAGAGTTTAGTTGGGCAGAATTCTGTTTTAAAAATTGGGCAATTGTTTAGTTAAGATTGACATTAAACAGTATTTCTGCTAGTCTGTATAGGAGATGTATTCCTTCTATTTTATACCTCTTGTTCACAAACTCATGACAATGTTGGGCAATTTCTATCCACCCGTACGCCAACATTATTTTTCAATGCTGGGCATTCCAGAAAACCTATAGTACACAAATTTCCTGGAGAAGCATGCACACAATCCTGGTAAAAATCCATGAGTTTCTTTGTTGTTGTCTAATTGTGCTGGCACTAACATTGCCCCTCTCACTTTTGCTGTTTGTTTTGTAGTTTTCTTATCAGAAAGATTAAAGGACTCCTCCAAAGAAATTCCCAGTTAAACTTTATAAATTGACATTTGAGGAAGATAAAGCATTCATTGAATTCATATCTGTTGCAGAAAATCATGCAAATCATTACAGCAATATTATATTAATATTTTTTCGATTTTAAAATAAATAAATTTTATCAACATCAATTATGTAGTGTGTGATATTTTTATTAATTTGTGATAAGCAAGGGAAGACTATACACTGAAAATCATGAAAACCATACATACCATAAACCTCTGAATATAAGCCCC
>CACRXK020005619.1:15935-27486 GCA_902702795.2 Paramuricea clavata
CCCCTTGTGTAAGCCCATCAAAAATCGCTTGCGAAAGAATATAAGCCCAGTGCTTTTAGGTGGAGGTTTACGGTAGATTGTCAAAAAACTGCAAAACTGATAAGATGGTGTCCATGGGATACAATACTTATGGTATAATCAGGGAAGTGACAAAAACACATGCAGTACAGGAAAAATGGGGTAGGGCCAAGACTGTACCATTAGAAGCTCCCCAGCTCTATATTTAAAAGAAAGAAATATCAGTATTACACCAGACACCAATAAAAAAATTTTCAGATTCTGCTAAATATTTTCTTTCAATGTTTTTTAACCCATTGAGTGTCAGCACTCTCCCCCTGATGAGTAAATAGTCTAGTATTAGACAGTAAAATAATCTGGCGTTAAGCAGAGTAAAATAATAGACAACTGGTTGATCATTTGAGCATAGATAACTGGTTGATCAGTATAAATCTTTGCAATGCATCACACAGTAGTCAATACATTTATATATATTGTTGCGATAGTGTTGAATTTCCTCCATTTCATTCTTTACAACAATGCTACCACTGTGCGCTTCTTCCATCATTCGGTGTGTATGAATGTCTGTCAGGGCAAACAGGGTTTATTGGTAAATTAAAACAGTTATACAATCAGATGGCTGATGTAATTCTATTGGTGGAAGTACACTATCCAGCTCATCATCTTGACTATCTGGGTTACATGGTGGGATTGCTTGGGATGTTGGTGATGTTGAAATGTCAAACTCCCACAACATAACATTGCTATATTCTTTGTTTATACCTCCTTCCCGTAGATCATTAGGGTCGAAGAACTACATGATATGAAATAAAAATACGTTTAATACTGCTGTATTTATACAATAACAACATAGGAGCATTTTTATATTTCTATTTTTATATAAAAATCATCTCACCTTAAAAACACAACTAGAGTGAATTTGTACCAGTGGAGGACTACCGCAATCAGCGAACATTTCATCAATTTTTATCCCGTTAACCACAGCTGGACAAAGTACTATTCTTCGAACTATCTGTATTAAAAACTATAAACATGAACCTCACGTCCTCACGACATTCAAGTTTATCACACGGTAATTCTTCCGGAATCAAGATTAAAGGCTGTTTTGACACACAGTGAACACACAGAAGCTCGTGTCCACCCAAAAACGAAGCTTTCTTTCCATGCATAGTGCAAAAATCCACCATTTTACAATTGTTTTTCGATAAATCTTTTCCGAATCTTTTGAAACCTCGAGGTGTAAACACAGCGAAAGCCGACCGAACAATGACAGCGCAGAGCGAGAAATCGATATGTAAAAAACCGCGCCTGGCCGCGTTTCATGCCGGTATAGTCCTCACTCCTCTGGGCTGCTTGCATACACTGCACTTTTGTGGATTTCTTGGTTTGGATGCTTTTTTCTTGCTATTGACTGTAACAGCAGGGACTGAAATTATAAAATATTGTCAACATTAACTATAATTACTGTACTGGTTAGTTTTATTGTCTAATGTATGTATGATCAATTTGAAACATTGCCACCCTCCCCAGCATACCACGGGCATTCGACTATAAGGTGTCTCCTGGGAGTAGGGTATTTGACATTCTGAATCTTCTTCATGGTGGGAATTTGACAAGGGCGGGGAATTTGAATCTAAATCACAATTCACATGTTTTTGTATCTGGAGCAAGAACTTCAGTCATTCGGCCTGAAAAGTTAACTTAAGACAAGATGGCGGAAATTGAAATCTGACATCTATGAATGTCGAATACATTAAAACAGTGTTAATCCCACTTTTCCCACAGTAGAATGTGTTTTTAGCATTTTTTCGTTCTGTTTGACAGTCTCGTAAAAATTTGCTTCCTTCTTCAGGGTTTTCGACAAGTTTTTATTGTCTTACAATAAACAGAGTGACTATTTGACCCGCAGCTGGTCATGTTTCAAAATGTCTAAATGACCAGCATTATAAAGTGTGTTGTTTACAATGATCGAGCCCGTGTTTTAAACGTGACTTTAACTCTAAATACCAGATTGCCGATCATTTAGTACATTTTGAAACGTGACTGGCTGCCGGTCAAATAGTCACAGGGTGTAATAAAAGGGTATTAATAAATTTCGTTGGCCCATGTGTGATACAGATACACGACATATAGAGCCATATTATATAAAAGGACATGCAGTTCTGTTGTTCTCGACTGACTCTGTTTAAACGACATAAGAACGTTTAATTAAACTTTATACAAATACCTTATAAGTTTATAACAGGAAAGAGTTTGATTCACAAATCAAATATATGTAAATAAACACGCTAAAGATGCGAATTTGGGTGAATAAACATAAAGTAATAGCTTACAGTACCTTCCTTCGCTTCATGCGACTCGTGCGCTCTGATTTCGCTCTGCCAGAAAGTTGATTTGTATCTACTGTAGTCTCGGAGTGTTTCACTTTTCCACACTTTCAAAACCGTACACAAAACACTCCTCAGCGAAATGCTTTGAGCACACAACCGACGAGCTAGTTGGGATCCATTTGTCTCGCCTGCGACTCTGTGTCGAACAAAGGCTCAGCCATCTTTTCCTTCTCCTGACCGCTACGGGCGAATTATCATTCCAAAAAGGTATTTGGTAGATAGAAATACCCTTGTTTGTGTCAGCAACGTTGGAACAACCGTAAACGACAAAAACTCTCGAAGTTGCGTCTACTTGTATCATAGAAAAGCAAATGAACGCGAATAACGTGTTCCTCCGACCCAGGCTTTTGCATGCAGTGAATTTGACTTGCGCGACTTTTTCTTCAAAAATGGCAAAATTTGAGTGTTTGAGCCGTTGTACGTATCTCAGAAACTAGAAGTTTAAATCAAAATCTAATCTAGAACTTCTATTGTAACTTTTTACGCTCTATCCGAATCATCAAAAACCATTTTGGGTTTATAGGCACTTTAAAGGTCAAGCCAAGCTGCATGTTCGTTAAGAAAAGCCAAGGTTTTCTTCATACAATTCTCATCTTTCTCTTCAGAATCATCTCTCAATCTCCTCATCTTTTTCTTATTCTAATAGTTGCGTGTGTAATTACATGGCGTCATCATGCCAGCTGTCCATACGTTATATTAGACGGTTTTAGATAACAAGACGCGGACGTCAAGAGGACGTGGATGTCGTCATTTGGCGCCAACTATCGTCAGCTTCTGGTTTGCGGCGTCGTCTTGGACGATTTCACGACGCGAAAATACAATTTTCACGTCCTCTCTAGAACGTCACAGATTTTTGCTTCTTTTGAAAAAAAATATGGGACTATGCATAATAAAAATCATCCTATTTTGTTCCCCCATGTATTGCCAGTAATGATACTAGCTAAAGTTTTTCTATTGACAAGGTTGTTTTTCTTGTATTTCGCTAAATTTTAGACGAGTTGATTTTCGACAAATACTTTCGATCGCCATAAACAAATCAACAAAACTGCAAGGATTGTTAATAACCACTTCAATACCGCTAGTAATCTTCACCAAAACAAATATTTTAGAACAAACTAAACTGAAGTTATATTAACAACTGTTTAAAATCAGGAAAACGTGGGAAAATAGAAAATAAAAGCAATAAAAACCATTGTAAAAACTCAATCAATTGTCACAACAGTGCCAAAAAAGTAGGACAAGCAAAAAAACGCTTTCCAGCGTGAAAAACTATCGTAAACAGTATTAAATTTTACCAATATAAACACTGATGCTATATTTATACTGAACAGTTGACAAACTTGATTGGATAGGCTACAATTAGCTCGTAAACAATACCTGCAGCTGTTGTATTTATTCCAAATGATGCAACAAAGTTCACTTTTCAAAAGACTGAAATATAACATTTTTTCTTGAAAAAACTTATCGAATGTCCATACTAATTCATCAGGAAACACTTGGCCAGTATTATATAGCCTTTTCTTGCACATATCTTGACAACTGATTGAAAACAATACAGGACTGAACAGGTAACAAGAAAGCAAAAATTTGCTTCGAAAAAGACAAACAACCCGTCCCAGATTAAAACCCGGAAGTGAACGCGAGGTGCATACGTCATTTTCACGTCTTCTTGACGTCCGCGTCTTGTTATCTAAAACCGTCTATTGTATATATGTGCATGTAATTTTCTTTTCCCTACATATTTTATAGACATGCATTCAAGCCACCGGTTGTGCGACACCAGACATCACACCAAGGAGTTGCGTGGACTATTTAAGAAAAGGTTTTAAAGACAACGGTTACTATAAGATCTACGACTTCCAAACCAACACTTTCTTAACAGTTTATTGTGATTTCACGTCTGAACCAGGAGCAGCATGGACATTGATTGAATCTTTTGCTTTCAACAACAGAAAGTTGGATGCATTCCGCATACATCCGTTCTCAGTCAATGCTCCAGTAAACGACAAGACCCCAAACTGGCACCTGTACCGAATGTCCTTCGCACAAATGAAGTTTCTGAGGTCCCAATCGACTCATTGGAGAGCCACGTGCAGTTTTTATACGAAAACTCCTTATATCTACAGTGACTATGCTCGAGCTAACTTCGCAGATTTTGATTTGTTGAGCTTTACTGGTTATGATGTTTGTAAGAAAATGGAGTATGTCAATATACGTGGCCACCAGTGCGTTGACTGCACGGCAACATGGTTTGCAGTGGTCAAAACATACTCCACGCATATTGATAGTTCATTCTCAAGTTGTCAGTTTTTACCCAAGGGGAGTGTTTCTTCTGAAGACAATTTTGGTTACTACGGCACTACCACGAATAAATTTCGATGCAGCTCCAGCCCAAAGGCAACAACCAATTGGTGGATTGGTGGTTATATATAAACCTACTTAGCTGTAATTCGAACTGTAACGAAACTATAGAAGAAACTTATAGACTGTTTATAATGATTGTTCAATTATGACAGGATAGAAATGTAGTTTAGTATATATTCTCTTATTTGATCTCTTTTTTAGCAACAAGAATAGTTAAAAAACTACAGTGCTGTCGTTTCTGTACTTAGGTTTATACATAGTACATAGTACATAGTCTATCAAAGGGAAGATGGCTGTGACACTCATTAGAAAAACAATATAATTTATGTTTGTCAACGTTTACTCATAAATATATGGTCCTTCACCGTCATGTGAGTATTCTTATTAGCTGGATGGAAATTGCAACTTCCGTAGCGGAAGTGAAGAAGCGGGAAAGTGAGTTGTGATTGGATGATCCAATTAATGAGGACAGAGGTCGGTCAAACCGAGCATATAGAACGTGGCAGAACACAAACGGCAAAGATACTCCGAGGGAAAAAAACTATATAGCAATACGTACGTCGCTATTGGCCTACAGCCTTGCAATCGTTCCCGTTATTTACACTTACAATGGCAGAGCGACAGGATCCAGAAGATGTTCAATCGCCTCCGGCGCCAAGATTAGAGCCTCGAGTTGTCGACGAGGGTCAACATGTTGCCCCAGCTGATGAAGTTCCTAAAGCTCCAGTCGGCCAGTTTGGCCCAGTGTTGTTGGATTAAGCGGCGATTAGTTTCGACGTCCGTTGGGGCCTTCACTCATGTATTTCTTGGTTTTGTAAGGCAGTTAGTGGGTCTTTTAAAAGAATTGATCGCGCTTCGGTAGAGGCTACGCTGCAGGATTTTGCGTGCTTCGCGGTTTTTAGTAACTCTTATCTCGCGTTTACGCGGCATACCCTCTTTACAGGGTTACAGGTTAGCAGATTTTAAATGCTAGTTGGTTCGGTGATTGATTTTACACTTTAGTTTGTCGTCAACAGCCTGTAATCGCTGAATTTATTCTGTTTCGGCGTTTGATACTTTTAATTTAATATTCATGTGGGTGTTCCGTTTCTCGATGGCAACCGTCTTGGTTGACCACTTTTCTGCATTTGTTAATCAGTGAGTGGTGTTAGCAGTTGTGGAGCAGACGATAGCTCGTGGGCTTGTGTTAAGAAACAAAATAATAATATAAATATATAAATACGGGCAATTAAAGTCGCGAACATCAAGGGAAATATATATACATAAAAACGACAAAACAAAAATAAAATAAAATTTTAAAAAATTTCCAATCGCGTATGGTGATGGTGCGTACACCCAAAGGGAAATATTTTGATGATAAGACGGTTCGGGGCGATGGTGCGACCGCCCAAAAGGGAGTTGCGGGCCAGTGGCAACGACGCGACTGCTCGCGAGTTAAAAAAAATGTAATTGATAAGCGTAATGTGGTTAGCGTTTCAAGGAAACCATTTAGCGACAAAGAGTGGGCGATGGTGCGACCGCCCAGCACGACATTTAACATAAGCGGGCAAATAACGTGACTGCTTGGCAAGCGATGGTGCGGCCGCTTGCGGATGTATTTTGCGCAGTGGCGATGGCGCGACCGCCAACAGGGATTTTGCGACCGGGCAACGGTGTGACTGTCCAGCAGAAACTTTTCGTTTCGCTTTTGTCATTTTCAGCATTTAAATGTATTCCTTTAGGGCGTCGCTCACCCTCCTTAAGCCCTCCTGCAACAATTGCAAGAAAAAGTGCGCGTACGGCGTTCCACGGTTGGCTCGAATTAGTTGGGATATAATTTGAGACGGGTGGATTTTCATCGGTTCCTAAGCGTCTACCCTCCGAATTTGGGGAACACTTACAGTTTTTTTTCACGTAGGAACCCGGGGATATCTATTTTCCCGTTTCTGTTTGTCCGGTTGGTCCTGAGGGAGTCATCTACGCTCGGAACCAACGGTCTGTCACAGGATATTAGGTGGTGTAGTGTTGATGGTGCCAGTCCGCCCCCCCCCCGTTGGTCCTACTGTTGCGCCGGAGTTGGTTATACAAAACCCGGCTCTAGCGCGTGTTTGCGATCTCTCTTTTCCTCGTGGCAGGGGAAATTCACAATCACGCCCCATTTTGGCGTCCGTTACTCGCCGAGCTCCCGCCTCTGCAGCATCAACTTTTTTCTGGCATAATAAATGACGGAGTCAATGTCCGGGATTTCTTTCGCCCTTTCACTGGAGCCTTTCGAGGAGTCAGATACGATACTCCGAGTCCGCCAAGGGAGATTTTCGATAACGCCAATAATTGTCACCAGTTCGAACAATTCATTTCGACAACGATTTTGGAATGGGTTCAAGCTGGGTCCGTTGCCCCTTGGGGCAAGGTGGCGGAATGTGAACCGCCGCATCTTGTGCTGCTGTTGACTGTTGAGCCCACTAAGCCGCGCTTGTGCCACGATGAACGTTTTCTGAGTTTTGGGAGGGATAGTACATTTGAAACTTTTAAACGACGAAAGTGTATGTAAGGGGGGAGAAATATGCTCGGGTGCTAGGGGAGTCGCGGATTTTATTCCCATAACTTAATTCCCATCCGCATGCGGTTGCATTTGACAACAGGTAATGAGAATGCGTTAGTGTTGCTACTGTCATTAAAAATAGCCACAGTGCTCGGAAAGAAGCTGCGGCGGTACCGTTTTGTTCTGCATTTGATCGTAGTTAATGCATCAGAATTTCTTAGGTTGTAATCGTAACAGGTGTCTCTCGGTGCAGGAAAGTGACTAAATAAAGGACTTCCTTGTGGTATATTTTTCAAGGTTTTAAGGCAAAGTTTTTCTCTTCTCTCGTGCGCATTTTTCTTTTCTCTCGTGCGCGTTTTTCTCGTGCGCGTTTTTCTCTTCTCTCGGGCGCATTTCAGAAATGTTAGAGCTTCACTATAGGTGTATTGTGGTAAAATAATTCTAAGTGCGCGTTTCTGGACTCGTTCTAACTGCAGGTTAGCAAAATACGAAGGTAAAGTATTATGCCAAACAACACAACAATACTCTAACACTGAGCGTATGATCGCGAAATAGATCTCAAGTAAATTCTCAGCAGGGACGCCACTTCGGTGTAGCCTGCGTAACGGCTCTCAGAGAAAGTAGAGCCTGCACGAAACCCCATGCTTTGCCGTATTTACTCGTTCTCTCAGAGGACGAGAAATCTGATTGGTTCAAAATGAAATAAATATGCTAATTTATGCTAAAATTGATACAAACACGGCGGATGCATTATTGAGAGACGTTTCTTTGAGTTTTGCATTCAAAAGAACTTAAAGGCCACGATTTACGGTTGAACATTAAAGGTATTTACGAACTTGATTCACGAAGCTCTATAGATATTGACTGTGGTGTCTTCGTTGGATTGCTGTCTGTTAGCAGCGCCTCTTTCACAACTCACGAGCGTGTTCGTTTTCAGAAATTCATCGACGACAAATAGATTTTTTCTTCATGATTTTGTAGCTAATAATTTTGTGCCAGGAGAGAATTGCTATAAATGCTTATGTCTTATGAACAGGACTTGCTCTCTGTGAAGTGATGGCTTTAAAACCTTTAATATTCTCTTATCAGCATCGCTCGAAACTTTAACATTTAACACATCACGGTTGACCGCTGTCGAAACTATAAATTCTATTTGTACGTGTGCGAGAAAGCTACGAAATATCGTAGATACGGACTGCAAACTACTTGTGACAACGATGGAGATTGTCCTAGGCCTAGCGCAATTCCCACAGACTCAATTTTCTTTAGCCGCCATCCGTATATTACAGTATTTCGTTTTGAAATTTGCGAACATACAGCAATGTATATTTATATTTCATTTTGATAAGTAAATCTGCAAACGTAAACAATCTGTGTGATTGGCCAATTTGACATCTGTTTAAAGTGGGCGTATAGCCCGCAGGCTAAGTGGGCGGAAATGGCAAATCATGGGGTTTCGTGCAGGCTCTACTTTCTCTGAGAGCCGTTACGCAGGCTACTTCGGTGTAAAGTGCGGATAATGTACAACCGTTTAGATGCTTTGGAAACGACTGAATCAATGTGTTCGTTCCATTTTAGATTGTTCTGAATAATAAGACCAAGAACTTTGTGAGACTGAACGATTTCAAGTGCTTGTTCATCTATCAATAATGGCAATAGTTCAGGTTTATCTTTCTGGAAACAAATGCGTAGTTCTTTACATTTTTTAACGTTAAGTTTCATATAGTTCTATAGGGACCAAGAACAGATTGAGTCAAGATTAGATTGCATATTAGAATTGCTGTTCTTTGCCAGTCCCTCCGAGGTTGATACATCGTCAACATATTTCCAAATATCTGTTCCGCTGGATCTGGGATTGAGATTATTTATCATTACCAAAAACAAAATTGGACCATGCTTTGTTCCCTGTGGGACGCCAGCTTTCATTGGTAACCAATCCGAGATTATATCTCCTAATTTAACTCTGTGTTGACGGTTAGAAAGAAAGTTAATTATCCATGGTACCAAGGATCGTCGAACACCTCGATCCAATAGTTTGGATATTACCATATCATGACCAATACGGTCAAAGGCCTTTGCAAAATCGAGGAAACATATCCGTAGGTGTCTTCCGTGCATGACCATCCAAGAAGAACAACCAAGTTTGAATCATGTTCAAAAGACAGTAAGTCGTCGATGTTCCCTTCAGACATCCAAATTGTCTTGGGTCAAGTCTGTCTTCCATATCGGTTATCATCCAGGGGACTACAAAGTCTTCTAGGACTTTACATAGATAAGATGTCTGTGAAATAGGTCTTGTCTCTTCTTCGCAAGTAGGCTGTTGTTTCTTAGGGATAGGAAAAATCTCTGAATCCTCAATCCTTCCAGATTTTAGAGACAGATCCAGATGCGAGTGATGCGTTAAAAATAGTTGTAACAGGCTCAGAAAGTTCGTAAGCAAAATCCTTTAAGATTCTACAGGGAATATTGTCCGGGCCGCTGGATTTGAAAGGTTTGATTGCTGATAACTTCTTACATACTTCATTCGGTTCAAGCCTCGGCGTAGGTTCGGCGGCTGGGAGGAAGGTGGAAAGTTTTGTTACGTCGAGTGTTGGAATGTCATTATTTACTGATGCGTAAAACTCGTTCGGGCTGTTGGCCAATTCGGACTGATCTAGGATTATCTCATCACGCTCGAAATTGAAACAATTGTTTTTCACCGGTTTTCCCGCCATGGTGTTTACAATTTTCCACCACCTTCGACAGTCGTCCTTTTTCAAATGTTTTACTTCTGTTTTATAATAATTTGTTTTCCGAGATTTGATTTCTTGTTGAACCTTATATTTCAAAGATTCCCACGCGGGTATGTTTTGGCAATGGAAAGCTTTTTGCGATAAGTTGTTTAATGGTCGGAGTGATCCAAGGTTTGTCATTTCGATGACGGATTACTTTCTTTTGTGGAAAAATTCTGTGAATAGTTTCTGTCAGGCGGTTCGTGAAAGAGAGGGCCAGACTGTTGGTAGTAGGGTTGGGTTCTAGTTTGGGTTTTTTGGGACACCCTGTATGGTGATAGGCATAGGTTTACACAGTGTCGTCGTTGGGGAGGGGGGTTAACGTAGCTAGGATCTGGAAAAATCTGCGAAGACTTAATTTAGTCTTATAGAAGAGGGTTTCAAGAGAAATTATTGATTAATTTTCGTCTACAATACACTTTAGTCGGCCGGCCAATATGGCAAAAAGTGCCTCTAAAGAGAGTTTGATGGCATCTTTATGTTAGAAGCTGGTACACGGGCATTTTCTTATAGTTTAAGCCTTGGTGAACAAGACTATATGTGTTACCACTTCTGGTTTTTGCTTCATAGCGGAAAATTTTAAAATTTTAAAAAAATTGCCTGTTACACTATCATGGCAAAAAATTTAAAATCTCATGTTCTTTTATACGAACTATGTATAAGCAAAAACTATGTATAAGGTAACTAAGCAACTATAGTGCAATTTTTCAAGCCGGTTTTGAATTAAAGATGGTTAAAGTTGGCAAAATGGGTACTAATTAGCACTAATTTGGTCATTTTCGCATTTTTTAGCATTAAAAACTCGAAAGAGGATTGGAAGAACATAGAACTCACTTAATTGTCTTAGAATTTATTTTTCGTATAAGAGAACATGAAATTTTACATTTTTTGCCATCATATAGTATAGTAATTTAATAGGCAAAATTTTAAAACACTCATATTTTCGGCTATAACTCAAAAATCAGAAGTGATAACACATATAATCTTGTTCACCAATGCTTGAACTATAAGAAAATGCCTGTTACCGGATTCTAACATAAAGTTGCCATCAAGCTGTACAAAATGAAGATTTGGCCAGCCGTCTACTTCAACTATTATTCCATCGAGTGAGATGCCAACAAAATCTTGATATTGACCCGCAACCTATACACGTGGCAGTATCCTAATTTATTATATGGCAAGCATTTGTTTTGATGAATCGCGCAATTTAAATGGCTGCTGACGAGGCAGGATTTTCCCGTATTGCCACGGACAATACGTAATATTTATTGCCCTTCGAAGCTGCGACGAGAGCCGAGTTTCAAACCGCATGCAAAAAGTGTCTAAAACTCTTTCAAACTATTGAAAACGAAGAAAAATAAACCTAAAATAGATAAAAGGAGCAACTGCTGTGGTTAAAGAACTTTCTCAATACGTTTTTGTTAGCGAAAGTCGAAATTACAAGGTAATAAATTTTACAATGTTTATAACTGTTAAGGTGGCTCCAT